>SZWC01003436.1:172288-197783 GCA_023375785.1 Penium margaritaceum
GCACCTGGAGAGAGCGTACCAGAGTTGAGCGAAGCGTGCCTTACAACTGGTCAGTGTGGGCCCATAACCCTTTGTCAACCGGCCTGAGGCAAACGGACTAGAAAACAGGGCCGACACAATAGCACCTGCCGTCCGCTCCTAGCATTTCAGCTAGGAGAAGATATCACCCTCAGGATCACGGTTCCACACTGAGCAGTTCCTAGGCAATCACTTGCTAGCAACTGTGTCCACTTAACACTTGGTCACTTTCGCGCGAGGTGCTAGTCAAAGACTAACTCCTGGGGCTTAGACCAACCAGTGTCTTCTTTATACTGTTCCTTAGTTGGACAACTCTGTGAGGAGCATCTAAGGCCAGATTGTGTAATTAGAATGAGGAATGAGCCTGGTACATATAGTCCTAGGCCTGGCTTCTAAGGTGTGTGGGCAGTGACACTTTTGGGGTGGTCACTCCAAACCACCTCACCAGTCCGCCAATTGGCGCATCCACTGACCACCAAGTGGTGCACTCTCCTCATGCATGGAGAAATGTCTAAGAAACTTCCCCTGTGCTAGAAGGTCAAAAAACCTCCTGCGCACATCAAGGCTCGATCGCAGGACCTGTTGTCCCTAAGTCCAACATGCTATCCGTTGCGCTACACTTCTGGTGTCTCGCTTGGACTTGCACCACGAACAAGGTTTGGGGGACTTACTCNGGTGTGTGGGCAGTGACACTTTTGGGGTGGTCACTCCAAACCACCTCACCAGTCCGCCAATTGGCGCATCCACTGACCGCCAAGTGGCGCACTCTCCGCATGCATGGAGAAATGTCTAAGAAACTTCCCCTGTGCTAGAAGGTCAAAAAACCTCCTGCGCACATCAAGGCTCGATCGCAGGACCTGTTGTCCCTAAGTCCAACATGCTATCCGTTGCGCTACACTCCTGGTGTCTCGCTTGGACTTGCACCACGAACAAGGTTTGGGGGACTTACTCCAAGGGAGCAGTGCATGCCCAACCTGTCCGTCAACCCATAGCAGTGGCCATGGGGCATAGAAGAACAACAAGATTCACCAATGGCAAGGTTGAGGCAGCACAGGGGATTGGTAACAAGCTTTTCGTAGCGGGTGTCAACGGTGCGGACTATGACCTCACGTTAGAGAGGGTAGTCTACTTACCCTCCTTCATAGCCAACCTGCTCTCTGCTTCTAAGATAACTGACCATGGCATGACAATTGTCTTTACAGAGAAGGAAGCAGTGTTAGTCCCTACCAAGGACATCAACATTTCCTACTCTGCCAAGAAGGTTGTTGCACAAGTTCCTCTTGTTGATGGACGCTACATCTTGCAGACAAAAATGACAGCATCAATGGCTGAATCTTTGGTGGACATTGATGATGAGGAGAGCAACGACACTGATGCTGATGATGAGGGTCATGTTGGAGCAGCAAAAGCAGTAGTAGCAAAAGATTTTGCAACAAAATTGCAAGAGTATAAAGCCACCAGGGTTGTTCATCCTAGCCAGTGCACATCCTCTGAGAACTTGTGGCATAGGCGCTTTGGGCACGTGGCTAATCGCACAGTGGTTCTCATGGGAAAGCAAGATCTAGTATGTGGGATGGAGCTAGGTGATGAGGCAGAGGAAGCCGGGATCTTGTGTGAGTCATGAAAAGAAGAAATTCTTCAAGTGCAATGGTATGTGTGCTCTTGCACCCCTTGACCTCATCCACTCTGACATGTTTGGTCCCTTTTGCATACCATCCAATGAAGTCAGCAGATGTTCCCTCACATGCATCAACGACAACAGTCGCAAGGTGTGGATACACTTTCTCAAAAACAAGTGAGGTGAAGGACAATGTTCAAGCCTTTGTTGCTATGGTTGAGCGATAGACTGGAAAGAAGGTGAAGGTATTCAGAATCAACAATGGGGGAGATTACAAAGCTTGCAGGGAGTGGCTCAAGACACAGGGCATTGAACACTAGAAAACTACTCCCTGCTTACCTCAAAGCAACGGCATATTAGAGAGGATAAACCAGACCCTCCTGGGCATGACAAAGTGAATACTCTTTGTCACCATGCTACCTCCTAGGTTTTGGGCTGAAGCAGCATGCACGGCTACCTATCTTGTGAACCTCACACCTGCAACATCTCTGTGAAGGGGAGGTCAGAAGAAGTAGACATAGCAATTGAAGACGCCTCAAGAAGCATGGTCAGGCAAGAATCCAGACACCTCCCATCTCAAGGTGTTTGGTTACACCAGCTTTGCCAAGGTCCAGGCCGGTGAGGGCCCTCAAAAGCTTGATGCAAGAGCACGGGAGTGTATTCTCATGCACTGCGACAACGACCCTAGCATATATGTGTATGAGAGCGACAAAGGGACTATGTTGGTCACCTTGTACGTTGATGACCTGATTCTATGGTCTTCTTCAATGCAACTTCTAGACAATCTCAAGGGGCAGCTGAGCAGCAGATTTGAGATGAAGGACATGGGTTCTCTTGAATTCTATCTTGGAATGGCCATCAAGCATGATAAAGCACCAGGTACCATCAGCCTGAACCAGACAAAGTACATAGACTCCATCCTCAAATGATACGACATGGTAGATTGCAAGCTTTCCAGCACACCCATGAGCTCAGAGTGCAAGCTCTCCTCCTCGATATCCCCATCCAACAAAGCAGAGAAAACTTGTTGAATATTTGCCCCTCTGCATGTCCAAGTGCGGCGCCTGGAGGCGCCGACGAGCCGCCAGAGAGAGAAAAATCCTCATCGACGAATCTGGCGACTCAAGGATTGCTAGGATCCTAAAATGGAGGATTGCTCCTGAAAGTTGACAAGTTGCTGAATCCGGGGGAAGTTGTTTCACCAGAAGCAAACTAGCAACGAGGGAGATATGGGCTTCCAAAGTTGGGGTGTGTGCGGCGGTTCTGGGAGCCGCCCGCGGTTCGACTTCCGGTGAATAATTGACCGGAACGAATAACAAAATGCAATCTAGGGATTTTGCTCCGGAAGATCTGCCGAGGCGTCCGGTGGATGATCCGCCGGATTTCAGGAGTGCAGTTTGTTACTGAGGGACTTAGCCAAAATCCTGGCTCGGAGTCCGGAACTCAGTAGCACAGTTTGTTACTCGGGGACTTCGTCAAAATTCCGACTGCAGGTCCGCGAATAGGTTTCGACCCACATCCATCCCCATCATCAAACTCGATGATTAAGTCATGGAAACAGACCCCAAAGGCGCAAGGGGCGCCGCCACTACGCGTAGGGACATTTTCGCATCCGGAATGGCGTTTTGATGGGTCCTTGATGTGTGAAGGCGCCTCGGCGGGCAACGTGGTGCACGCCACCGAGTGAGTGGCTGGTTTGGGGTGCTGCGCCTTGACTGACGTAGCGGAAGCTACGTTTATCCGAATTGTGCACAGTTTGGTGCGTTGGAGAGTTCTTGACTAGCCCTACAAAGGATCAGATGATGTCTATGTTCAAAAACTAATGCAAAATCACGTTATCCCCTTCGCAAAAGAAACTGTCTCATAAATGCCTTCAACTCCCACAAACATAGCGTGAGGCGACCAGAAAGCTCACGCTTGGACTCAGAATCACCCGCACAAAACATAGCAGTGAACACACAGTAGACCCGTCGGGCCACGTTGGAACTGCGTCCACCCGGGGGCCGTTTTCTGTCAGAGGGTTATGGGCCCACGGCCCTGACCGGTCTACACATCGCTCATGGCTTTTCGTGGCGGAGGGGACTGTCGTCAGGGACGACATCGCCGTCAAGCTCTGAGGTCCCAGAGTTGAAGACTGTGCAAATGGCGCAGAAGGAGACGCAGTCCATCCAGAAGTATGCAGGTGGCCCTGGCTACGGGCTATGGAGGTGGTACTTTGAGCTGCACCTCGCGCATAAGGGGCTGCTGGAGGTCATGAAGGGAACGAAAGTCCTCGACGAAGCGATGGCGACGGAAGCGCAGAAGGAGGCCTTTGCAAAGAAGAACACGGAGGTGCTCATGCTGCTAGTGTCCGGGACGGCTGAGTCGCAGTGGGGCTACTTCCAGGGCTGCAAGCTGGCAGCCGAAGCTTGGCAAAAACTCTGTGCCATCCATCAATCCAAGTTACTGGCGAACAAAATCTTCGCAATGAAGTGACTCCTGACAGTGAGAATCCAGGAGGGAGATGATGTCATCACTGCCATGCAGCAGATCGAGTCGCTCGCCTCACAATGCAATGACGTGGGGTGGAAGACTGACACGCAGCTGCAGGCAATGACCCTCCTCACGGCCCTTCCTGACAGTTGGAGCCCTCTCATCACAGTCTTGGGAGGATGGGCAGAGGACAAGCTCACCTATGGCGGAGCAGAGTACATCTGCAACAAGATGCAGCGATGGAGCTGTGGGGAGTCCTTGTCGTCCTCATCGGCCCTCGTCACCAAAGCGCGTGGTGGCGGAAGCGGGGCCAAGGGAGGTGGCGGACATGGCGGCGGCAAGAAGGGCGCCAAGAAGGGTGCGTGCCGTAACTGCGGCAAGGAGGGCCATTGGGCCCGTGAGTGCACCGAGGAGACAAAGGCCGGTGGCAAGGACGCCAAAGGCAAGAAGACGCTCCTCAACGGCACTCAAAACCACTACCTCAAGAAGGCCAACCGGCGATGCCTTGACTTTGGAGCGGAGGAGCATACCCAAGTCGAGAAGGTCGGGTTCATCAACTACACCCAGTCTAGTAAATCCATGGTGGTCGCAAAGGACAAGGTCGAGCCGGTGGCTGGCCAAGGAGACGTGGACGTGGAGGTGGTGGTTGGTGGAAAGCGGGTGCAACGCGTCATCAAGGATGTGCAGCACGTACCCGGCTTGGCTGACATTCTAAGTGTTAGCCGCCTGACTGACAAGGGGTACGAGGTGCTCTTCAGGAGAAGAGGGGCAGTCGTGCGGAAGGACGGTGGCAGCGAGCCCATGCTGGAGGCTAAGCGCAAGAGAGGCCTCTATATTGTGGAGACCAAGGTGATCCTTGCGGCGACAGATTCAGTAGACTTGCAGGAACGCACCGTGAACCTGGCCAAAGGAGGGGGAGCTAATTTGGAGCTCTTGCATCGACGACTTGGGCATTCCTCACCCGCATTCGTGAAGGAGATGGCGAAGCGCAAGCTGGTACGCGGCCTCTTCATCGACGGTGTGGAAGAGGCGACAGATGCAGCAGTGCACAAAAAGTGCGAGCCTTGCATTTTGGGCAAGGCGATGTGCAAACCGTTCAACGAGAACGTGAATCGCGCCTCGGACCTGCAAGAGGTCGTGTACAGCGACGTGTGCGGACCATTCAAGACGGCGTCAAAGAGTGGCGCGCGTTACTTCGTCACCTTCATTGATGACTACAGCAGAAAAATCATTGTGTACTTCATGAAGCGGAAAGGCGAGGTTCTAGACCGGCCGAAGGAGTATGTCGCCGCGGTTGAGAGGCAGACTGACCGGAAGGTCAGAGCGCTACGCAGCGACAACGGCAGAGAGTACATGGGCTGTAGCGGGTGGATGAAGCAGCAGGGCATAAAATGGCAACAAACTACGCCGTATTTGCCTCAGTCAAATGGCGTGGTGGAGCGAACAAACCAGACGCTGCTGAACATGGTACGGACCATGT
Organism: Penium margaritaceum; assembly: GCA_023375785.1. NCBI lineage: Eukaryota > Viridiplantae > Streptophyta > Zygnematophyceae > Desmidiales > Peniaceae > Penium > Penium margaritaceum. The sequence goes on from SZWC01003436.1 coordinate 177,877, forward strand.
TGGTGGATGCAGAATTGCCGCGAAGCTTCTGGGCGGAAGCTGTGCGTACGGCGAGCTACACCATCAACCTCACTCCTATAGCAGTGCTGAAGGAGAGGAGCGGCTCGAAGATGGCGCACGAGATTTGGAGCGGGTGCAAGCCAAGTGTGGCACACCTGAAAGTCTTCGGGTACAAGGTGCACGCGGTGGTGCAGTCTGCGCAGAGGCGTGACAACAAGCTGGAGCCGCGGGCAAATTCGTATCTCTTCCTTGGCTATGAGAGCGCGCATAAGACATACCGGCTCTACGATATGCACAAGGAGGAGGTAATCCACAGCCGAGACGTCGAGTTTGACAGGCAGCAGAGTTACATCAGCAGCAACGACGCGGGTGTGGTGGACTCTCCAAAGACGGGGGAGTAGTTCCAGCTCCTTGATTACGAGAAGGAGCCGGCGGACGCCGAAGTTGAGGATGCGCCATCAGAGCGCGAAGGTGCACCAATAGTGGCAGCCAACGTGGAGGACTCTGATGACGATCAAGCTGATGAGGATATCCACCGAAAGGATCCGGCGGATGAGGCACTGAGGATGCCAAGGCGCGCACTCCCGGCAGAGTGTGCATCGAGCGTCGATGGAAAATCCACCAGATGTGCCGGTCGTTTGGGCGATGTTTCGCCAGAGCAAGAGAGATCCTTGGGGAGCCGTCCGGTCGATGATTCACCGAAGTGTGCTGAGTCGGAGGGATTGCAGCAGAGTGACGATGCGCCACCAAATCTACTGCGCCGCAGTAGTACTCGCTTCAACGCAAGCGCTTTCTTGCGTTGAAGCGAGAAAGCGCTTCAACGCAAGCACCGGTCGATGGATTGGCATGACGCGGTGCATGCTGGCTGCATCATCGGAGCCGACTACCGTGCAAGAGGCGCTTGCATGGCCCAAAGGGGATCAATGGGACGCGGCCATCAAATCGGAGCTGGCGTCCATCACAGAAAATGATACGTGGGAGCTAGTTGACAGGCCGAAAGATGCCAAGGTCATCGGCTCAAAGTGGGTCTTTAAGACCAAGTTCACAAAGGAAGGTGTGGTAGACAAATACAAGGTGCGGCTGGTGCCGAAGGGTTACGCACAGCGTAAGGGAGAAAACTACGATGAGACGTTTGCTCCCATTGCCAAGTTCACAAGCATCCGGGCAATCTTTGCGGTGGCGGCTGCGAAGTGCATGGAGCTCTACCAAATGGACGTAAAGACGGCCTTCCTCAACGGCATCATAGACAAAGAGATCTACATGGAGGTGCTAGAGGGGGTGGAGGAACCGGAGGGCAAGGTGTGTAAGTTGCGGAAGTCCTTGTATGGGCTAAAACAATCGCCCAGATGCTGGTACCAACTGATGGACAGCTTCATGGCACAACTCGGCTTCAAGCGCTGTGAGGCGAATCACAGCGTGTACGTGCGGCGCGACAAACAACTCCATCAGATAGTTGCACTCTACGTGGATGACCTGATTGTGTGTTGGACAGATTTGCCGAGCCTACAACAGCTGAAAGAGCTGCTGAGCAGCAGATTCCAGATGTCGGACATGGGGGAGCTGGAGTACTACCTCGGGGTGAGCATTATACGGAACCGGAGGGCGTGCAAGCTTGAGCTGGGACATGCCAAATACGTGGCCGAGGTGCTGAAGCGGTACGGCATGGAGGACTGCAAACGAGTTCGCAATCTAGTCTCCACGACTTGTGAACTGAGTGCGGCAATGGCGCCGCAAACAAAAGAAGAGCGGGAGGATATGGCAGGGGTGCCCTACCAATCGGCGGTGGGCAGCCTCATGTACGCCATGGTGGCAACTCGACCAGACCTGGCCTACGGGGTGGGCCAACNAGTACTACCTCGGGGTGAGCATTATACGGAACCGGAGGGCGTGCAAGCTTGAGCTGGGACATGCCAAATACGTGGCCGAGGTGCTGAAGCGGTACGGCATGGAGGACTGCAAACGAGTTCGCAATCTAGTCTCCACGACTTGTGAACTGAGTGCGGCAATGGCGCCGCAAACAAAAGAAGAGCGGGAGGATATGGCAGGGGTGCCCTACCAATCGGCGGTGGGCAGCCTCATGTACGCCATGGTGGCAACTCGACCAGACCTGGCCTACGGGGTGGGCCAACTACGTAGGTACGTGGCCGATCTAGGGCCACAACACTGGCAGGCGGTCAAGCGCATCCTCCGTTACCTGCAGGCAACGCGGCATGCGCGCTTGAGGTTCGACGGCAAGGGGCGGGCGGACCCCTTGCGTCTGGTCTGCTACACGGACGCAAACTACGCTGGCGATGTGGACAAGCGGAAGTCCACATCTGGCTACGTGTTCTTCCTTGCTGGTGCAGCGGTCTCGTGGAGCAGCAGAAAGCAAGACTGCGTTGCCACCTCCACAGTGGAAGCAGAGTACATCGCGTTGGCCGAGGCGGTCAATGAGGCGGTGTGGCTCCGCACGTTGCTGGGGGAGCTGGGCGTGCCGCAGCAGGAGCCTACGGTGGTGCAAGAGGACAACACCGGCTGAATCTTGCTGACCAACAATCCGACGCAGCACAGGAGGATGAAGCACATCGACGTGCGTTACCACTACGCACGAGACATGGTTGAAAAGGGGCAGGTGGTGGTGCAGCATTGCAGCACACACAACATGCTTGCAGATTGCTTGACCAAAGCGCAACCTGCGTCCAGCACACATTGAGTGGTGCTGGGCTTGGGATGACCAGCTATGATGGGCTGGAGGGCGCAGCGGAAGATGAGTGAGAGCAAGCAGGAGCAGCAGGCATGGCAGGTGCAAGGGGGAGAATGTTGAATATTTGCCCCTCTGCATGCCCAAGTGCGGCGCCGGGAGGCGCCAACAAGCCGCCACAGAGAGGAAAATCCTCGTTGATGAATGTGGTGCCTCGAGGATTGCTTGGATCCTAAAATGGAGGATTGCCCCTGAAAGTTGATGAGTCGCTCAATCCGGTGGAAGTTGTTTCACCGGAAGTAAACTAGCAACGAGGGAGATATGGGCTTCCAAAGTTGGGGTGTGCGCGGCGGTTCTGGAAGCTGCCCGCAGTTTGACTTCCGGTGAACAATTGACCGGAACGAGTAACAAAATGCTATCTGGGGATTTTGCTCCGGAAGATCTGCCGAGGCGTCCGGTGGATGATCCGCCGGATTTCAGGAGTGCAGTTTGTTACTGAAAGACTTAGCCAAAATCCTGGCTCGGAGTCCGGAACTCAATAGTACAGTTTGTTACTCGGGGACTTCGTCAAAATTCCGACTGCAGGTCCGCGAACAGGTTTCGACCCACATCCATCCCCATCACCAAACTCGATGATTAACTCATGGAAACAGTCCCCAAAGGCGCAAGGGGCGCTGCCACTACGCGTAGGGACATCTGCGCCTCCGGAATGGCGTTTTGATGGCTCCTTGATGTGTGAAGGCGCCTTGGCGGGCGACGTGATGTGCGCCGCCGAGTGAGCGGTTGGTTTGGGGTGCTGCGCTTTGACTGATGAAGCTGGAGCTACAGTTATCCGAATTGCACACAGTTTGGTGCGTTGGAGAGCTCATGACTAGCCCTATAAATGATCAGATGATGTCTATGTTAAAAAACTAATGCAAAATCGCGTTATCCCCTTCGTAAAAGTGACGGTCTCACAAATGCCTTCAACTCCCAGAAACATAGCGTGAGGCGACCAGAAAGCTCACGCTTAGACTCAGAATCACCCACACAAAACACAGCCGTGAACACACAGTAGACCTGTTGGGCCACGTTGGAACTGCCTCCACTCGGGGGCCGTTTTCTGACAAAACTGACATGTTGGGAATCCCATATCAGTTTGCAGTGGGCAGTCTGATGTATGCCATGGTCACCACCCACCTAGATAGAGCCCATGCTGTTGGACAGGTGAGCTGGTTTGTGGCCAATTCTTGTCCACTTCACCGGCAGGCTGTGAAGTGCATCATGCGCTACCTTCAGGGAATACGACACATAGGGCACCAGTTTGGTGGCATCGCTGGATCCGTGTCACTCGGACTCATGTGCTACAGTAATGCTGATTGGGGATGGAACATCGATGACATAAAATCTACCTCTAGCTTCGTGTGTATGTTGAATGGAGGTTCAGTCAGTTGGGCAAGTTGGAAGTAGCAATGTGTCTCTCAGTCAACAGCTGAAGTTGAGTATATCACCTTGGCTGAGGTGTGTAAAGAGATGCAATGGCTACAAAACTTGCTATCTGAGATGAATGCACTAGAGGTAATGGCAACGGTCATCAAGATCGACAACATGAGCGTGATTGTGATGTCCAAGAACCCCGTCCTATCCAGGAGCACACCGCACATCGAGATGTGCCACCACTCTGCTCGGGACTTGGTGTACAAGCAGACAATGGAGCTCGAGTATGTCCGTACCAAGCTGAATTGGGCTGACCTTCTTACAAAGCCATTAGACAAGGATCTCCACTAGGCGGGTAGGAAAGGTATCGGCATGGTCAAGGCAAGTGAGGACGAATGATGATGCTAACCAACCCAAGGTGAAAGGGAGATGTTTGTTGAATGTTTTTGTCCCTTGTTCAGTGTTGTTGGACGGATGAGGAATTCTCTGACCCTTGTGGAGGTATGACCCCTCGATTTGTTGTGGTGTCAATCAACTATGCTCTGCCTCATGTCAGATATGGTTTGTGAGTAATCCATGTGAGTGAGTGGTTGATTCAGCCATTTTGTTGATTTGGCCATGGGAGAGGTCATTAGTTTGATCATGGCCACATGCACATCGTTTTTGTTATGGAAGCTTCCAAGAAAGAAAGTCCAAAGCTTCTCGGAAGCTACATGGTTGGTATGTCAACTTGACACTAGGATGCTGATGTGTCAAGCCCACAGGGCAAGTCTATGTCAGGATGAGATCCGCGTGATGCAGTCGGTCGCCTCACGCTATACGAGCAGGAATTTAGAGACAGTCATTTTGCGAGGGAATAACGTCGTTCGGAGTTGATGTTTGAACATGAACATGATCACAACATTTATAGGGCTAGTCATGAGCTTTCCAACGCACTAAACCGCGCAATTCGGCCAAGCGTAGCTCAAGTTATGCTTGCCGAAGCGCAGGTCTCACCCACCACAGAAGCCTGACGCCGCCACTCGCTGTGGCGCCTTCATTCACGTGCGAAGCGCCTTTCCCAAGGCGCATGTCCCATTGCACATGGTGTGGGGTCCCCTGCACTGTTTCCACGCACCCTACCCACTTTTGGGTCGTGTTCGGTGATGGGGTGTGACGAGTTTCGAAACCTGTCCGCGGACCTGCAGTTAGAATTTTGACCAAGTTCCCGAGTAAAAAAACATACAACTGAGTTTCGGACGTAGAGCCAGGATTTTGGCGAAGTCCCTCAGTAACAACCTGCACTACTGGATCCGGTGGATGATCCGCCGGATCAGGTGGATCATCCACCGGACGCCTCGGCAGGCCTATCGAAGCATTTTCTCCAGATGGTATTTTTGTTACTCAATCCGGTCGATTATCCACCGGATTTCGAGTCGCAGCCGGCTCCCAGAGTCGCTGCGCACACCCCGACTTTGGAAGATCATATCTCCCTAGATACTTGTCCGATTCCAGCAAAACAACTTCCACCAGATTCAGCGACTTGTCAACTTTCAAGGGAAATCCTCCATTTTAGGACCCGAGTCACCAGATCCGCCGGAGCGGAGTTTCCATTTTCCGGCAGCTCGTCAGCGCCTCCTGGCGCCGCACTTGGGCATGCGAAGGGGCAATTTTTTCAACATTCTCCCCCTTGCACCTTCCATGCCCGCTGCTCCTGCTTGCTCTCACTCATCTTCCGTTGCGCCCTCCAGCCCATCATAGCTGGTCATCCCAAGTCCGGCCACGCTCATCGCGTGCCGGTCTGCGGGTTGCGCTTTGGTCAAGCAATCCGCAAGCATGCTGTGCGTGCTACAGTGCTGCAGCACCACTTGCCCCTTCTCGACCATGTCCCGTGCGTAGTGATAACGCACGTCGATGTGCTTTGTCCTCCTGTGCTGCGTCGGGTTGTTGGTCAGCGAGATGGAGCCGGTGTTGTCCTCTTGCACCACCGTAGGCTCGAGCTGCGGTACGCCTAGCTCCCCCAGCAACCTGCGAAGCCACACTACCTCCTTGACCGCCTCGGCTAGCGTGATGTACTCTGCTTCCACTGTGGAGGTGGCGACGCAGTGCTGCTTCCTGCTGCACCACAAAACGGCTGCACCAGCGAGGAAGAACACGTAGCCGGATGTGGACTTCCGCTTGTCCACATCCCCAACGTAGTCTACGTCGGTGTAGCAGACCACACGCAAAGGGTCCGCCTGCCCCTTGCCGTCGAACCTCAGGCGCGCGTGCCGCGTCGCCTGCAGGTAGCGGAGGATGCGCTTGACCGCCTGCCAGTGTAGTGGTCCTGGATCGGCCACGTACTTGCTCACTTGGCCCACTGAGTAGGCCAGGTCCGGTCGAGTCGCCACCATGGCGTACATGAGGCTGCCCACCGCCGAATGGTAAGGCACCCCTGCCATATCCTCCCGCTCTTCTTTTGTTTGCGGCGCCATTGCCGCACTCAGTTCATATGTCCTGGAGACAAGACTGCACACTGGTTTGCAGTCCTCCATGCCATACCGCTTCAGCACCTCGGCCACGTATTTGGCCTGCCCCAGCTCAAGCGTGCGGGCCCTCCGGTTCTGCGTAATGCTCACCCCGAGGTAGAACTCTAGCTCCCCCATGTCCAACATCTGGAACCTGCTGCTCAGCTACTCTTTCAGCTTCTGTAGGCTAGGCAGGTCTGAGGAGCACAAGATCAGATCGTCCACGTAGAGTGCGACAATCTGATGGAGGTTCTTGCAGCGCCGCACGTACACACTGTGATCTGCCTCACAGCGCTTGAAGCCGAGTTGTGCCATGAAGCTGTCCATCTGTTGGTACCAGCAACGGGGCGATTGTTTTAGCCCGTACAAGGACTTCCGTAGCTTGCACACCTTGCCCTCCGGCACCTCCACCCCCTCCGGCACCTCCATGTAGATTTCCTTGTCGATGATGCATTTGAGGAAGGCCGTCTTTACATCCATTTGGTGGAGCTCCATGTCCTTCGCGACTGCCACCGCAAGGATCGCGCGGATGCTTTTGAACTTGGCGACGGGGGCGAACGTCTCATCGTAGTGTTCACCCTTACGCTGTGCGTACCCCTTCGCCACGAGCCGCGCCTTGTACTTGTCAACCACACCTTCCTTTGTGAACTTGATCTTGAAGACCCACTTGGAGCCGATGACCTTGGCGTCTTTCGGCCTGTCAACCAGCTGCCACGTGTCATTTTCAACAATGGACGCCAACTGCGACTTGATGGCAGCGTCCCACTGCTTTCCCTCGGGCCGCACAAGCTCCTCTTGCACGGTCGTTGGCTCTGTTGATGCAGCCAGCATGCACCGTGTCATGCCAATCCATCCACCGGTGCCTGCGTCAAAACGCTTCCCTGCTCTCCGCTGCCTCCCGCTGCGGTACGGCAGTCTCGGCGGCGTCTCGTCGCTCTGCTGCGATCCTTCCGACTCAGCCCGCACCGGTGAATCATCGACCGGACGGCTTCCCGAGGATTCTTCCCGCTCTGGTGAACCATCAACCGGACGAGCGACGCATTTGGAGGAGTTTTCTCCGACGCCCGACGCGAACTCCGCCGAGAGTGCGCGCTTCGGCACCCGCAGTGCCTCCTTCGGCGGATCATTTTGCCGGATCTCCGGCCCAGCTACATCATCGTCGGAGTCCTCCGCGTCGGCTGCTGCACTTGCTGCACCGCCGCGCACCGATGCCGCATCATCGACTTTAGCGTCCGCCAGCTCCTTCTCGTAGTCAAGGAGCTGGAACCACTCCCCCTGTTTTGGAGTGTTCCCGACGCTCATGTCCTTGCTGCTACTGCTGAAGCTCTGCTTCTTGTCGAAGTCAACGTCACGTCTGCGTATGATATCTTGCGTGCGCGGGTCCCAGAGCCAATACGCCTTTTGTGCGCTCTTGTAGCCGAGGAACAAGCACGGCTTTGCCCGCGGTTCCAGCTTGCTGTCGCGTCGTTGCGCCGCCTGCACCATCGCGTGCGCCTTGCACCCGAACACCTTCAGGTGTGCCACGTTTGGCTTGCACCCGCTCCAAACCTCCTGCGGCGTCTTCCAACCGCCCTTACCCTTCAGCACTGCTGTTGGGGTGAGGTTGATGGTGTAGCTCGCTGTACGCACAGCCTCTGCCCAGAATCCTCACGGCAACCCCGCATCCACAAGCATGGTCCGCACCATGTTGAGCAGCGTCTTGTTCGCCCGCTCCGCCACTCCGTTGGACTGTGGCGAGTACGGCGTAGTAGGTTCCCACTTGATGCCCTGCTGCTTCATCTACCCGCTGCAGCCCACGTACTCTCCGCCATTGTCGCTGCGTAGCGCTCTGACCTTCCGGCCAGTCTGTCTCTCCACCGTTACGACGTACTCCTTCAACCGGTCCAGGACCTTGCCTTTTTGCTTCATGAAGTACACGTAGAGCTTCCTGCTGCAGTCGTCAATGAAGGTGACGAAGTATCTGAAGCCGCCGTCTGACGGCGTTTTGAACGGTCCACATACGTCGCTGTGTACGACCTCCACCAGGTCCTTTGTGCGAGCCTTGTTCTCATTGAACGGCTTGCGCCGCGCCTTGCCCAAAATGCAAGGCTCGCACTTTTTGTGCGTTGCTGCATCTGCTGCCGCGTCTGCACCGTCGATGACAAGGCCGCACACCATGTCGCGCTTTGCCATCTCCTTAACGGTTGCAGGAACCGAATGCCCCAACCGTCGGTGCCAGAGCTCCAGATCAGGGCTTCCTCCCTTGGCCATGTTGAGGACGCGCTCCTACAAATCTGCTGTGTCGGATGCCGTGGGGACCACCTTGGTCTCCACGATGTAGAGACCGCCCTCGCGCTTTGCCTCTAGCAGGACCTCGCCGTCGCCGTCGATACGCACCACTGCGCCTTTCCTACGGAAGAGCACCTCATATCCCTTGTCTGTCAATCGGCTAACACTCAGGATGTCAGCCAGGCCGGGGACGTGCTGCACATCACGGATTGTGCACAGCTCCTTCTTACCGCCCACCACGACTTCCACCTCCACGCCGCCTTGGCCGGCCGCCGGCTCGACTTTGTCGTTCGCGACCACCATTGACTTGGAGGACTTCTCGTAGGTGACGAATCCCACCTTCTCGACTTGGGTGTGCTCCTCGGCCCCGGAATCCACGCACCGCCTGTTGGCCTTCTTGAGGAAGTGATTCTTGTTGCCGTTGAGGAGCGACCTGCCCTTGCTGTTTTTGCCGCCAGTCTTGGCCTCCTCCGGGCACTCACGGGCCCAATGGCCCTCCTTGCCGCAGTTGCGGCACGCACCTTTCTTGGCGCCCTTCTTGCCGCCGCCCTTTCAGCCACTTACCCGGCCCCCGCTTCCGCCACCACGCGTTTTGGTGATAAGAGCCGATGAGGAAGACGAGGACTCCCCACAGCTCCGTCGCTGCGCCTCGTTGCGGATGTACTCTGCGACCGCGCCATAGGTGAGCTTGTCCTCCGACCATCCTCCAAGGACGGTGATGAGTGGACCCCAACTGTCAGGTAGGGCCATGAGGAGGGCCATCGCCTTCAGCTGAGTGTCGATCTTCCACCCCACGTTATTGCATTACGAGGCGAGCGACTTGATCTGCTGCATGGCGGAAATGACATCATCTCCCTCCTCGATTCTCACCATGAGGAGTCGCTTCATCGCGAAGATTTTGTTCGCGAGTGACTTGGATTGGTGGATGGCGCAGAGCTTTTGCCAAGCTTCGGCTGCCAGCTTGCAGCCTTGGAAGTAGCCCCACTACGACTCGGCCGTCCCGGACACTAGGAGCATGAGCGCCTCCATGTTCTTCTTTTCGAAGGCCTGCTTCTCCGCGTCCGTAGCAGTCGCCTCTGTGAGCACCTCATTTCCCAGCATGACATCCAGCAGCCCCTTATGCGAGAGGTACAATTCAAACTGCCACCTCTATAGCCCAAAACCTGGGCCGCCTGCATACTTCTGAATGGGCTGTGTCTCCTTGTGTGTCATGTGCGCAGCTGCTACTCCGACGAGTTCTCAGAACTTCACGGCGACGTCCAAGATGACGATCCCGTGCGCTGTGGAAGACGTGAACGTTGAAGGCGTTCAGACCGGTGGGCCCATAACCCTTTGTCAGGATGAGATCCGCGTGATGCGGTCCCGAAATTTGTCTGATCGTCTCTAGTGGTTCACGTCTACTGTTTTGGGCGAATCTGAGACTGAGCGTGAGCTTTCTGGTCGCCTCACGCTATGCGAGCAGGAGTTTAAAGATAGTCCGTTTGCGAAGAGAATAACGTCGTTTTTTGTTAGTTTTTGAACATAGACATGATCACAACATTTATAGTGCTAGTTATGAACGTTCCAACGCACCAAACCGCGCATGATTTGGCCAAGCGTAGCTCAAGTTATGCTTGCCGAAGTGCAGGTCTCACCAACCACAGAAGCCTGACGCCGCCACTCGCTGTGGCACCTTCATTCACGTGCAAAGCGCCTTTCCCAAGGCGCATGTCCCATTGCACATGGTGTGGGGTCCCCTGCACTGTTTCCATGCACCCTACCCACTTTTGGGTCGTGTTTGGTGATGGGGTGTGACGAGTTTCGAAACCTGTCCGCGGATCTGCAGTCAGAATTTTGACCAAGTCCCCGAGTAACAAAACGTACTTCTGAGTTTCGGACGTAGAGCCAGGATTTTGGCTAAGTCCCTCAGTAACAACCTGCACTACTGGATCCGGTGGATGATCCACCGGATCAGGTGGATCATCCACCGGACGCCTCGGCAGGCCTATCGGAGCATTTTCTCCAGATGGTATTTTTGTTACTCAATCCGGTCGATTATCCACCGGATTTCGAGTCGCAGCCGGCTCCCAGNCGAGTTTCGAAACCTGTCCGCGGATCTGCAGTCAGAATTTTGACCAAGTCCCCGAGTAACAAAACGTACTTCTGAGTTTCGGACGTAGAGCCAGGATTTTGGCTAAGTCCCTCAGTAACAACCTGCACTACTGGATCCGGTGGATGATCCACCGGATCAGGTGGATCATCCACCGGACGCCTCGGCAGGCCTATCGGAGCATTTTCTCCAGATGGTATTTTTGTTACTCAATCCGGTCGATTATCCACCGGATTTCGAGTCGCAGCCGGCTCCCCGAGTCGCTGCGCACACCCCAACTTTGGAAGGTCATATCTCCCCTGATACTTGTTGGATTCCGGCGAAACAACTTCCACCGGATTGAGCGACTTGTCAACTTTGAGGGGCAGTCCTCCATTTTAGGATCCGAGCAAATGTCGAGTCGCCAGATCCGCCGGAGGGGAGTTTCCATTTTCTGGCGGCTCGTAATGGCCTCCCGGCGCTGCACTTGGGCATGCGGAGGGGCAATTTTTTCAACAGTCTATTGGTGATGTGGCTGGGTCAAGCCACTCCCAAGGAGTTTTATTTTAATTTCTAGGACTAGACAGACAGATATGAAAGGACTTGTCATGCATACTGATGAATTAGCCCTTGCTTGATGCCTCCTTGCTTATTGATGACTTGAGATCTTCTTGAGATGTAATGCTAAGACATTGGTTCTCTTGAAGGTGAAGTGTATGCCTGATTAAGTTTAGGGTGCATGACACATGTCAACAAAGGAAGAAGGTGTAAAAACCTTTGTGAGCCTTTTTGATTTCATGGCTTTTCTGCCAAAGGTGGTTAGCTCAGTAGCTAACAGGAGGGAGGGGGGCAAGAAAGAGGCAGAGGCCAATGGGAAAACATAGGAGCAGATGTGAGCGGAGAGTAGTGAGCGAGGAAACAAAACCAGGAGGAACTTGAAGTGAGAGAAAGAGAATGACAAGGACAAGAGGGGACATGATAGGCAGAGGGGGCGGAGCAGGCTGAGGGGATGGGGCATGCTGAGGGGGTGGTGGAGGATCACTGTAGGAGCGGCCATTGGTGCCCCTTGTGGTGGTGCTCATGGATGGGGTGTGGGTTTGTGGGACAGAACAGATGCTCCATCGCCAAATACTGGCCATAGAAACATACATGATGGTGCATGGAGGCGGCCGTGGCAGGAGAGCAGAGACAAGTAACGATATAGGAGTCGCGGCAAAGGGGGGGGGGGGCTCAGATGGACGATCGTTCGGCAAAGATCGCTCCTCACGGACAAGAGTTGCGCCTTTTACTCCTCTTTGCCGTTTCCCGACTCGTTTCTCTGTGACTTACCCTCTTTTTGGCCTGCTACTTTCTCCAAAAGTTGCGAGCAATGTGGTTGACGTTCCCGCAGTTGTAGCAGGTTCGCGTGTCTCTCTGGTTGATGGCATCCACTTCCATTGGAGTCAAGGAGTCCGCCGACTGGTTTCTTCCGTTCCCACAAGAATTGTGGTTAGGAGGCTGCCAGCCGTGGGATTCTTGGATCCAAGCATTGTAGTCGGCATTGTCGATCCTTTCTACTACTACGATTATCTGCGATAAGTCGTTTTGGATGCCAAAAATAGCGATTGCTCGCCGGATATCTCACTTGAGGCCATTGTTGTAGTGAAAACAGAGTTCATCGAGGGCAATGTTTGCTTTAGTGATAATCTTGCTGAATCTTCGCGTGTACTCTGCCACGCTGGACTGCTGACGGAGACACAAGAGTTTGTAGTGTACGTCAAACTTCTCGTTTATTCATCCAAAGGTTGCCAGCATCGTGCGCGAGAATTCATTCCAGCCGGTTGGTGGCGTAGGTGCGTCTTGCCATTGTGGGTTAATCTGCGCCAAGGGTAGAACGCTTGCGGTCGGCCATATGAGACGGAATCCGTTGGCCGTTGATGATGCTCCGCCAGTCTCCTAATGCCGTTGGATGATGTTTAGGTCGGACGACCTAAATGAGCCTTGCGTGGCACAGATTAACGCTGTGTCACGCAAAAGCACGGCCACGAGGTCAATTTTCTATTGATCGTCGTTGACCCCAGCAGCAGTGAAGTACACCTCCAGACTCATCAGCCACATCCAAACCGTAGGTCCTTTTGAGTTTGCAGGATCAAACGGTTCTGGTGGAGCCAAACAAATTCTGGGTTTGCTCGAGAGTTGGGAATTTCTCTTGACAAGCACTGTTTCACGTGCACTTGCATTGCAAAGGGCCTCCATCGTGACATTTGGCTGTTGGAGTAGGTGGTTGTTGATCTCCTCAAGGGCGGAGATCCGATTTGCCAGTTACTTGTTGATACATGCTTGTCAACCAGTGCAACTTATCGTCGTCAAGGCTGTCGATTGGGGCGGCTGGTTCACTGCCGTTGGGTCTGTGACCGGATTAGTCACTGATGTCGTAGGGATGGTTCTAACTGCCGCATAGCCTACCACACCAGAATTTGCTGCTTCTTTGGGATTCACTTGCATTGGCACGTTCTGCTACTCCATCACCGAAGTCGTCACCGAAGACCCGCTGCTTGTTGTCAGTTGCTCTCCATCGCCTCACATTGTAGTCACAAAGTCGACAAAGTCTTGACGTGCAAGATGCGCTGACGGCTTGTGCAATGTAGTCCTCTGGATGGGTAAAGTAGTCAGATGCCTCTCCAGCACCGCTGAGCTCTGATACCAAGTGTTGTGCCGAACGGAGCGTAGATGGTTAACAGGGAGAAGTTGCGAGATAGAACACAATTTAGTATTTGGGACACTTGAGCAATTTATAGTTATTGTAAAGTGTACTTAGATGACAAGTGTCGAAATGATCGAACATGTATACAAATGTCGAGTTACGAATGAGGCATAGTCGGAGTCATTGGGTCAATTTTCGAGCAATGCGAGCAGAGTCACGTTGTGAGTGGTTGGATTTGAGAAGGTCCGCCAAGAAGTCGGGGGCTTTGAGAATCGATCGTGAGGATGCGAGATGCATCTTTGTAAATCTGGATTCGTCTCGGTGCGTAGAGAATTGGACCGAAAGGTCGTGATACTTCTGTTTGTAGGTTCGCGAGAGTGGTTGAAGCTGTCGGAAGGTTTGGGAATATCCATTGAGGGCAGGGAAGTTGTTCAGTTTCTCCTCGAATGTCAGAGTGAACATCGTGGTCTTATGACGCGATGGGCTATTTGTGTAATAACAGAAATGCCCACTCAGAAAGATTAGGGACTCGTGTACGTCTGGTACGTAACAGTGAATGAGGGAGCACTTTTTCAGAATTTAATGTTGTTTCCGCTCTCTACGTCGCTCCTCGGACTTTGGAGCTTGCAAGGCATTGGACAGAAAATGCTGTTTGTCTGCGTCCAAACACGGGGTTGTTTGGAAGGAAGGAACCGGACATCACGGAGCGGGATAAGCGAAGCAAGTCAAGGAGAGACCGTACAAGCATGGGTTGGGTCCAACCCGTCAAGTCAGATGATGAGACGAGTTTTCTTCCGCTACTCAGACTAGACTAGCCCAAGAACTGATCCAGGCTACGACATGCTAAGAGCTAAAAAATGATTTGTGGTAGATTCGTGCAAGAGAATTTCCATTACATATTAAATCATGGAAAACTATTACGTTCCTGTATCAATTCATGATACATTCATCTCAAAAGCTCACCTTTGCTTGTTTACCTTGAAAACCTTCATAATTACCCAACATTGCTCAAGACCACATCTCTGAATGAGCATCGTTTCCTCAAAAGATAAAAAAGATGATGGGGAAACATTGCAGTAACCTCTACCCCCATTACTGAAAAAATATGACATGAAAAGTACAGATTAAACTTCTTTGGGTTGTATTTGTAGCCTTTCAATGCTTTTGCATTTCATGAGGAAACATTGTGGTAACTTTGTTGTATCTAAGGTTTTTTAAAGGTTTTGTAAGGATTATTTCAAAATAGGACTACATGAAACATATTTTTGGGGACTTCAAAACATCCCATTTACAAGTGGTTTGGACAAATGAAGGAACTCTTCTTTGTTATTCTCTCTTCTTTTGTACAAATAAGACCAACTTGAAAACTTTAAGCAAGAACAAACGTGATTTCTGGATCAGCCAATTTCCTCGTGACCTTGCTTAAACCGATAGACAATTCCAACACGTGAACCCATGTGCACACAAGGTCCACATGAATGAAAACTGCAAGTAATTCAGGAAAAAAAAGATGTCCTCCTATTCACGTGAAACTTCTAAAGTTCATTCTCCTTGCGCTTAACCGGCGGAAACATTGGCCACCTCGGCCAAAACGAGGTGTTTGAGGGTCTCTGATCCTCAGACCATCCCGCTTTCTTGCCTACAGCCCGAGGAACTAGCTTAAGCCATGTGGATCGAGCCATGTGTGAGCTATCCTCAACGTCAATAAGTGGAATTGGAATACCAATGATCTGATACCATTGCAACAGTATCGTCTTTAAGCTGGATGGACTGAGTCAAAACCACTGTGTTCACAGGTAGCAGACCAATTTGTTTTCACGCTCACAGCCCAAGGGACCAACCCGAGCCATGTGGAGCAAGCCACGCTAAGTGTTTGTACTGTTGCTATGTAGCCCTGTGCACGCTCTGCGTGCAACACCTGAATCTCATTGTGGGCAACAGGACGTGAATGGCCAAGGGGAGGGGGCTATCTAGGCACCACAAGTCCCTCAGGGGCTGAACCCAGCCTCCCAATGTTAGGAGTTAGTGTGGCACCAATTACAGATGGGGGATCCTAGAACAGAGGGTGAAATCTGATGAAAGATTAATTCTAAAACGAGGCTCCCAAAAGTGAGAATGGCCAATACAACAAAAGAAATCTCATTCAAAAGGTTTAAAGATGTGTTCCTCACTCTTCTAATTCAGTGATGAACAATATATTGCATGTGCCGTATGTGTGTTCTGATCTGACATGGACATCAGTAATATGGGGAGGATAGCCGTGAACTCATCTCATTTTGTAACATTGTTCAATGATTTTTATTGTCATGTTTTTGGCATTCGATGAAGCCTTCAACCTTCAGTGGAGCCAAACCACGGTTCCCTTTTTCCCTCATTTCACTCGAGAAGATGGCTGAAAGTGCAGTGAACTTTAGATCACATGACTGAATTTCAATGAAAAAGAACTTCGCGTGAAAAATCACCTTTGCTTAATCTATTGCAAACCAGTGGTGGATGTAATATTAGCTACAAACGTAATTCAAACCTCCAGATGCAGAATTTTGAACGAATTTGCACTCTTATCTGGACCACATGGTCCAGTTGCCTCTTCAAGGGCTCGTCGTGCACGAAGGACGGCTATTCATCTCAAAACTGACGATACCAACTTCCACCATGCCTCTGTCTTGCACTGCACATTGACATGATGCACCCCTCCAGCTCCAACTCGACTGAATGCTTCAATGGCATGCTGAAGCTCTTGCCATTGTCCTTTTGTTTCTCAAGTTTCTGCCATGCACCACATTCCATTCATAGCATGCATGTGTCGCATCCTTGACGGTGCAGTCATGTTTCCTGGTGGTGAAGAAGAGTAGAACCAACAGCCTCTAGTGGGTGACGATCGTGCAGCACTCGCGCACGGGCTGCACATGCCCCTTGCACTGTGCTCATGATGCTATTCCAAGGCAAGCGTTGCACCCATTCTTAGGTGGAACAAGCAGGCCATGTGTGTGAAGACCGCACGAGGCATGGTGACTGATTCCACCACATCGTGGCCCTCATGCAAGGCAGGGGAGAAGGCCACCACGTCCGACCACACCATCGTTGGAAAACTGGTCAAGAACTTCTAAACCCTCGAATGTGGCTGCATGCTCATGAAGATGGTCGTGGCATTGATGGTGGAGTTCCATGGGACCAGCAGGTGGATGACCAAGCTCTACAATCTCATCGTGTCGAGTCTAACTAGGGAATTGTGCATGCTCGAGGAGTTCGCTCTAGGATTGAAAACATTGCCACACGTTGAAAGCTTGCAAACGGTATAGTTGGACAGATTGGCATAGGAATAAACCGACGGTCATGGCACATTGACGTGTCACCAGAGAAGTGGGGGAGGGTTTGTCACAAGAACCCAAAACAGGGGAAGTTAGAGGGAAAACTGATACCATGATTTTGTGATGTTATGGAGTTTACTTGTGCGTGATTAAGCATGCAAGGAGCATGTGTTGAGTAGTGAGGGAGTAGGAAGTGAGGATGTGAGGGAGCCCATAGACCTGACCAGTCATGATGATAGGGTTGGTCGTCCGGCAAAGAGGAAGCCGGTTCTCGATCAGAAGTTCAAACATGTGGATTGTATGCAATGCACTCCATCCAAAGTGGAGTGCGTCATATCTGATGATGGGCCAAAGACCAGCTATGACATGGCGGTTAAGCTGGTTGACAATGACAACATGATACACACCAAAAATAGACTTTTCTCCTGGATGCCATGAAGATTGACTGGACGTTGTGTGTTGACTACGTGTACTCCTCTGGTGAGCTGCGCATGGATGTAGTCACTCGCTTCCTTGGACACAACCCCAGCACCCCCCCTTTCCTATGGTTCACATGCCATGCGTCTGCCTCTCACCAAGCCTACCCCACATATGAAGTACATACCATACGTGGCAGAGGATGCAAGCAGTGGAAGCCAGGCGGGTTTGGAATCAATTGACACTGGTGAAGCTCGTGAGGCTATGCATGAAATGATCAGTGCAGAAGAGGAGCATATTAGCTTGGCCCTTTTTTAGATACAATGTTATGAATTATCAATGGAAATAAATGATTGTATTAGTCTTCCATGGACAAGAATGGCTCATACTGTGTCCACATGCCACTTGCAATGTGTCTTCGCCGTGCGCAAACTGAAATGCTGCCGTGTTGTCGTGCAATCACTGCATGTGGCCTGCTTGCATCTTCTGGATCCCATCCATCATCTAACGATGTCGCAAAGCCATCAGTTTTGTCGAAGTCAAGGATTGGGTGACGTTAAATGAAACACAAAAGTGTCAGATGTGGCTGGAATGTCAGAGCATTTCAGGTATGCAAGTAGCTAGTATGTTCCAAGTGATTTGACTGAGCTTTAGTTAACAAATGCACCACTTCGCTTCATGTGGACAATAACATGGACATGCGTCCCATCAATGGCCCCAACAAAGTCACTGAACCATGGCAGGTAGTCCTGCCAGCCTGCCCATGATGCATGGATGCGAGCTGCACCAAGGGGTAAGCTGATGATTGATAATGCCAGAGAATTGATTGTGTTAACAACTGCACAGAGAACTCGGCAGATGGTGGCAGGACCATGGCTGATGAAACTCTCCATCAGATACTGGTCTGAGAGGGCTTGTGTGATGCATTGCAGCCAGATAAAAACTCTTCTTCCACAGAGAGATGTGTGTTGCGCAGGGGAATACACCGGTGGATGATGTCGATAATGGAGTATCAAGCATTTTGGCTCATATGCATCAGACTGTGGATAGGACCATGATGTATTGCGTGGCATGGATTTTGTGTAGCCATGCCAATCCGTTCAGCTGCCCATAGAGCAGAGGCTGCCTTGATAGGCAGCCTCTGTTCAATGCAAACTTGTACACACACAGAATAGATTAAGATCAAAATTACATCACACAATAACACCGCCCATCAATAAGTGTTTCCCCATTTTTTGCTCAGGATTAGCCTTTACTCATGAGGACAGCCAACTGTTCCTGTGATGTTTTCATGACTTCATGGATGAATGCATAAATGAGAAAAACATCCCAAATGCAACCTACCGCCAACTGGTGTTGTTTTCAAAACATGAACCACATAGCTGTGTGGTGTGGTGTCCTTTGGTGATGTCAGAAAACTTCACCAAAGAACACCACACAATACAACATGACATGAAATGACATGATACGATATGACACGGTACAACACGGCACCACACGCCATTGTGCCGTTCCATGGGCATGATACTTCATGACACGACACAACATAGCACGGCATGACATGACAAAACAATACACACAACACAAACAACATGACACGACACGACAAGACAAGACATGACATGACAGGACATGACATGACACAACATGAAAAGGCATGAAATAACACGATACGACACGAGACAAGACGACAGGACACGACACGACACAACACGACACGACACATCATGAAAGGATGCAGCACAATAAGAAATGACATGCCGAGACACGACATGACACAACATGAAATGATACAAGACGATACAAAATGAAATCACACAACACAATCAAACTTGACACAATGCACCACTATACTACAAAACATGACACTTACTATCAGGGAATGCTATGAAACAACACAAGACAACACGCTGCAATAACGCATGGCAGAAGGGGACAACGACTAGAAACACGACGTAATTCCACCTGCCACCACAATGCTTCACTCTTAGGAGATCAGTTGTCGCTCCACAAAACAACACAGTGCAACCTGATAGATTACTGGATACAACACAGTGCAATGTAAAACAACAAATGACTCATGACACATAACTGCCAGCTACATAATGCAAAAGCCACGTGACACAACACAATAACATTGTGTTGTACACATGTACATCATTCTTGTTACACAGACACAGATACACGTCTACACTATCCTCTCATTTGACATTTTACTCTAACATGACATTGTTGGTCTCCTCAATTTGTTTGTCCTCCTGCATGATCAAGCACGACATGGTATGATACAACATAACACTCATGAACACTACATGACACAAAATAATATCAATGTATAATCGACACTGCACCGCGCCATATTGGACTGCACATTTTCTCACCGAAGTACACCGTACCACACCAAACACCACCACAGCTCAGCACACAACACCGCACACACCACACAACACCACAGCACACCACAGCACACCACACCGTAACACACCACACCTATTCACACCATACCACACCACACCACACCACACCACACCACACCACACCACACCACACCACACCACACCACACCACACCACACCACACC
>SZWC01003437.1:7457-39449 GCA_023375785.1 Penium margaritaceum
TCTCTCTCTCTCTCTCTCTCTCTCTCTCTCTCCTCCCCTCCTCCCCCCACACCCTCTCTCCATGTATACATACATGGAAGTATTTTTCTCTGTCCCTATACACATGTCGCTCTCACCCCACCATGCCTCCTTCCTCCCACCGCATTCTATCCTTCTTGGTCTCCATATCTCTCACTGTGTACCTCCTTCCCTTGCTATGTATACATCATCATCTGTCCATGAAAAACCACACACCCATCGGACCTGATTTTTAACTCGACGATTTATGGTTCATTGATCTGAATTAAGTAACCACAAGAAATAGTGCATATTGCGTTGTTATGTTGAATACTAATCATACCAAAAACATGCATCCAGGAAAATAGAAACGACCATTGGTGAGACAGGGACAGCAACCCAGTGGGGCTTTTGTCCTGGATTTTGTGATAACGACCAAAGAGATGATCAGAGGAAAATCAAGATGTCGACTGGATGTCAACCATGATGGTGAGATGGGCACCCTTAGTGGTCCAGGGCAAGAGGGAAATCGCACTTCAGATAGGAAATGATTCACCCCCCGTTCTTGTGTATGTTGTATCTATGTATACATCATTCTCACTAGAAATAAGAGGGTCTTATCTGGAAGCACAACGGTTTTCTGATTTGAAATGATAAACTTGTATCCATCACCTTTTTCATCTTGTTTCTTGTATCAATGGAATTCCCAGTTCTGTACCTTGATAAATGTACTTGTGAGAGTGGCTCGCATTGGCAGAATATCTGAAGAATACAAGGCACTTTATCATTTTGCATCAAGTAGAATTTGTTGGACCAAATCACTCCAATTTCATTGGTCCATGACACTCATCTAAAAATGTATTTTAAGATTTAAACAATCTTCCTCAACGAGTCACATCGACGTGCTGCACAGAAATGCCGTCATGCAACCATGAACCTACAAGAGAGAAGCTATGTTACTCATGTCCTGTTGACACATCAGTTGGTAAAACTCTTGCCACATTGCTTCTTGTCTGACGTTGCAATGGATTTTGTACACAGATCCTTGAAGCCACCTGAAGCTGCTAAGTTGTTGGCTAACAGCTTGCCACGCCATTTATTCTACAACAGTGTTCCACTTGTTTCCGATCACCCGCTTGTTCATGCCATTGGTTGTGACCACATTTCAGGCACTACCTTAGTTCTTAGTGGTGCCCGTGATCTATGTCATGAACTTGGTACGTGAATCCAGTCAGTGGGATTGAGAGCCTTCCACAAGAAACCCCTTTTTGGTGAAAAAAGCTGCATGTTCATCCGTGGAGGTCATGTCCCCCCATTTTTCTTTTGGCTACTACATTGATTCTACAATCGTACGACATTACTGTATAGCATGGACATTGCCTGTTCTCACGCATGCAATAGCAAATCCATGGAGCATGCAGTTGAGAATTGCAATATCTTTCTCAAGGCCTTAGGTCTGTTGTTGCATGTCTACCATCACGGCTCAGTGCAAGGAAGTTCCTGGTCGTGTTGCTCCGAGCGGCAATCCATTCAATCATACCATTTGAATACTTGAATTCCTCAAAACAAGCTGGGAGGAAACAACCTTGATTCACCCCCAAAAAGGGAAGCTTAAGGGGAAGTTGTTCCTTTGGTTGGACTGTTCAATAGAACATATGCAAGCCAACAAAGCTCGCAGCAAAACACCATGCAAAAGTGAAAAGGCGGGGGCCGCTCATGCGCTAAAATTGATTAAAAGGAGGTCAAAGATAATGAGGGCCATTGGTTCACCGTTGGGCTGTGCTTGAGAGGTACATTAAGAAAGTGGAGAAGCTTGCTCATGGTGGGACAAGGTTTGAGTGCATCATCCGTGATGAATTCCCAAAGACTACTTAAGGAAAGGCAGTTATCATTGCCACTGATTACGTGAACGTCAACAATGCTTGCACTCATGGATGCACTCAAGGAAATGTGAGGACTACTTGCAGTCAAGCGGTGAACTTTGTCAAGAAGTGGCGTTGCGTTTCCTCAATTGTGGCCCTAGTGTGCCAAGTGTTTTTCCAACAATGGCTCTGCTTCTAATGAGGCCTACATCATTGGTGAAACCGACAAGAATATAGGTGATGACATAGACGTGGAGAGCAATGGTGTTTTTGGCAAAAATTCCAATGCTATTAGTGAAACCGATGGTAGTGTGCTTGTTCAACTTTTTGAACTCAATTCAATGGAGAACTTGGGGGATGATGATGAGTAGAGAGCAGTCCTTAACTCTTCTATAGTTTGTATGTTCATGAATTTGTGTTCAATGTTGATTATTTGTAACTTCAAATGAATTTTTCATATCCAGTACTAATTGTACAGGCACATTATCACTTCCTTTAATGATTTTTTATGGAGATTTACTAAATGGAATTGATTGAATGTTTTCTGTATTGAGCTTAATCATTTCACTTTTTGAATTTACTACAAAAGAACACTTTTTGCATCATCTTTCTCATCCACCCGTGTGATATAGTCATCCCATATTGCATGCAATGTTGCATTGCTGACAGTGTGCATGCGTGGTTCCTCGTCATGGAGGCCTAATACTTGAATGCACATTGGTGGTGATTGTGGCAATGGTATCTCATTGTCCATGTGCTACACAACCAGATGGAAAAATGTGAAGAGATTGTGTCCGATGAAACACAAAAGAACCAACTGTTGTTAAAAATGGATATTCTAGTTTGGAACAACAGACCTGATATGGATCCAAACCTTGATTACACCAGAATTATGCTCAATCATTAAGTGGGCTGTTGCCTGTAGGTGGTTCATGAGGTCTTGGTGATCCACAAGGCACATTGTGCCAACTTTTTTCAAAGGGTAGTGCCTTCCACGGCACTGCGGTATCTATCCAAAGCCTTTCAAGAAAGTGGCATCAGCAGGCAAAAAATTATGGAGAAGGTATGTGAAAACCTTGGCGCATCGATACGTTGAAACTGCATATGTCATGTGAACTACCCTCCCATCCCATATTGATGAAAGTAAACGTGATTTCTTGGTTGCATGCCGCCAACACGTTCACAGTGACTTGAGAATGTGGGTTGATGTAAGCAGCACAACTTAGTGCTCATATGATGAGAAGAACATGAGTGCCAATGATGGTACCAACACAATATTCAAAGAAGGGAAACGAATCCTGCCTTTACTTCCATGGCCAAGGTCAGGGTCTCTGACTCTCGCTTGAGTGATAACATTTGCGGACAATGACAATATACTGACCGCTGACACCCCTTTACTTACTGCCCTGAGAACTGCATGATCTCTCTCAAATCATCCATATGCTCATGGCATGACATATGCATTGAGTCCACATGAACGGTTTTTCCTCTACATCTGGCAATGTGTCACGGATCACTGTCTCTTTGCACAGCCGCCACATGATATCGTTGCAAAAGCGGTCAGATATATACAGCATGTTAAAAACATGTTGTGGGTGCCCCGCCCACAGCTCCTTAAGCCATGGCCGATCTCCTAAGTGTGCACTATGTACGGGAGAAAAAGAACTACAAACAATAGAGTATTGGAGGATGTGCAGCAAGAACTCCTTCATGGCAAATAACAGTGGCGCAGGTGGATAGCTTGACTCATAATCGTAGAGAATATGACCTCCATGGGACCTTTGTAGCATCTTGGAAAACGCTCAAGCATGTGAGTAAGAGCGTACCACATGCTTTATGTACCAATGCACCTATGAGTCTGGGCGTGGCACCAATCGATGAATTGGGACTTGCGAGTCCCCTTCTTGTGCTACGTGGCAGGTTGAAGCTTTGAACCATGCAATACCGCAAATAAAAACTATATTTCCATGGAAGATTTTATGCAACACCATAGCCAGGTATGATTATTTTGTTTTCCACTGTTGTATGAAGCATTTCAATTGGACATCCAATCACTTTTGACTTTGAATTGCTTCAAAAGGATAACTTCCGCCTTTGTCAAAAGGGAACCTTCTAGGCTCCGCTGCTACAGGGCTTGGGACCATGATGAGACCCCAACCCATAAATGTTAGAAGGGTAGGTCCTCGATCCTATTTTTCCTTCTGATTTTGAGGGAAATATTGGGTATGAGGCAAAAATAATGGGTATCAATGCTTGTGAAACTAAACACAAAAGCTTTTGCTAGTGCATCCCTGATGTACATGAGGCCCAAAAATCAATGAGTGGGAATTCATTTCCTTGTATTCATGGACCAATGTACGTCGGCCTCCGGATCCTTATGCGGTTAGGCTGAAGGCAGTTTGGCCACCTGCCCTGACCTCCGGTGTCTCACTTCCAATGATTCTGACACTGTCAACCAATTTCCAAAAGGGTGGACAGAAGTACAGCGACCTGTATCAATGTTTTTATGCTATTTGATCCACTTCTTGACGGCACGAGACTTCTGTAAAACCGTGCCTTCATACAGGAAACCTCTCAACTTATTGGTAGAGTTTGTCAGAGAAACCACTCACGATGCGACATTGCATGCGTCGCCCGGCTCAAATGCCAAATTCCCAACAAATGCCTCATTGTGGTTCTCTTCATTGTGTTTATGCACTCAGTACATCTGAAAACTGCAATCAAAGTAAAGCTAATGCTAAACACAGGTTGTCGATTTGTCCCAACTCCTTGATTTGGCTTCTGCTCCGCACCTCATGCGTGTGAACCATCCACGTTCTGCTTGGTGCAACACTTGGTATTAGAGCATAGCAGCATTGGATGGGAGGGTATCAAATCAATTACAAGATGAAAAACTCACACAATTCTTCAGCATATCTCCACCGTTAAGATTTTTGCAGACCTCGCAACGACAATGGTGAACGGAGCAAGCGAACCCAATGAAGAGGAGTAGTAAGCAGCAAGGACTCGTGCGATGAAGGATCAGGAGCACGTGATCAATAAAGATCTTCAAATTAACCAGGCAGAAACAGCAACCAGGTGACAGAGCCCTTGGGCATGGTGAACCTTTCTCATTTGCTGTTGCCCATAGGTTCAAAACCTGGCACTATGGGAGGCACCGGCCAGCAGGCTCGCATCCATAAAGACTTGTACCACAAGCTATCAAGCCTCAGCACCAATCTAATCTAACAACTCAATCCAGTGATGGAGGAGCTATGGAATTTGCGTGCGTGAGAAGCAGTGCTCATCAAGATAAATCTTCAACTCTTGAGTGAACCCGAAGTTTGACAGGTGCTCCCTGAAGCATTCGTTCCTACAAAGTCTTAAGGACCAAGGATCAGGATGTGGCTGACGAGTTTGGAGATGTAATTCATCATTATTGGGTCAATAGGTGCAGTAGAAAATTGACCTTGCATCCTTGTTTTCACATGGCACGACTTTGAGTTGGTGTTCTGATCTAAAGACTATCAAATGACAGCAGGAGATTGGCGGAGTTGGATCAACGGCTCACGCAACCGCTCTCACATTGTCTTTTGCACGTGTTCTTTCTCTCGAAAAGATTCATCCAATATGCCACAATTCTCCAAATCTACCAGAGATTAGAAATGATTTTTCATGCACCATACCCGTAAGCTTTGGCAAAAATGAACAAGAAGTTTGACACACGGTACATGATTCAATGCCTGCATCAGCAGTCTAGTGTGGCAGAGTATACTGGAGCTCTTGCAAAATCATCACCAGTGTTGGCCTCGCCCCTTGTCCCTCTACTTCTATTACAACAATGACCTCAAAAAAGAAAATTGACTAGCAATCACCATATTCACTATTTAAAAATCCTTCTGCAAATGATAGCACCTGTCGATTGCATTATCAATACCGACTACAATGCTCAAATGCAAGAATCCAGTAATTGGCAACCCCAAAGCCACAGTTCCTACAATGGCAAAGAAAAACTACACTCAAGGCAAACCTCATGGATGTTGATGCCATCAATCACCATGATCAGTGGATGTGCTAGACTTGCGTGAGCTGGGACACATCTCACACGAATGTCTGAAATGGGAACATCTGTCCAAAATGGGACAGGAAGTCACAGAGAGAAAGTGAGGAGTCGGGAAACAGCAAAGGGCATGAGTAGACGTTGGAATACCTGTCTGGTGGGAGTAATCTGTGCCAATTGATCACCCATATGAGCAGCTCACGATGCCATAGAGGAGGCTTCCTCAGGTTTCAATGTTGTACAAGGGGTACAAGGACGACCAACTGGCGATACAAGTATGAGTAGAATCAAGGGTTTGTAGATATCATGGAATGGGACTGGCACTGCCAGATAGAGGAGTTTCTCTAAGCAATCTATGCACTGACATGGCTTAGAGTTTTGATTTACAGGCCAAACCAGGGGTGTTTGAGGGGAAAACCGTCAATGCACAACTGCAAATCCATCGAATTTGCGAGTTTCTCCAACAAAAAATCAGAGATCTACAAGATAAAACGGTGTAGATAACTTATACATGAGAGGGCACAAAGTAATCCTCAGGCAAGATTTCCTTTACTGACAAAATCCACGGACAGGCTGTTGTAGCCGATCAGTCTAAATCAGCATGAAGGCTGCCTCTGATTGAGCAAACCACGACATAGCAACAGAAAGCAGGAAAGGTGGAAGGAGCAAGGGAAGTTCCAGCAGTCGCAAATTGCCAGCCGACATTGTTGGATGTGGCCAAGAGATATCTGCAACGCAGAGAAAAATCTTGGCAAGTCCACATGGAGATCGTGGAAGTAGAATAAATTGCAGAAGCAGAAGCATGCACATCGGCCTGGCAACTATCAAGTTTGCAGCTATTCTAGAGTAGTATTCACCATTCATCAAGGAGTTCAAAGGGGGTTTTCTCGATGAACTGCCTCAAAGGTTTTATTCACAACGAAGCATAGAAAACGTGATAGATCTGACACTGGGCAGCAGACCAGCAGTGAAGGGGACCTATTGGATAAGTGACCACGAGCTGTCTGAACTAAACAAGAATCTGGATGAGGTTCTTGGTGAGGGGTTTATCAACACATCCACGTCACCTTAAGCGACACGTGTACCATGATGATGTGAGTGGACTACCAAGCATTCAACCACATCACTACCAAGAACCACCACCCCCTTCTACAATCTGATTAACTTTTGAACAATTCCGTGAAGCGCAAATGCTTACAAGAATCAACCTGCATAGCGGCTCTAATCATATCAGCATAACTTAAAATGACATCAAGAAGATGGTGCTCCTCACAAGATACACACGGTCTCATTTCACGGTTTTACCATTTGCAGTTACAGATACCCCTACAGTGTTTATGGTAGTAATAACCAGTGTTTTTTGTTGTACCTCAACTTTTCCGTTGTGTACCTTGACAACATCTTGGTTTATCGCTGTAACCCGGAGGATCACAACAATAATCTGCAAAAAGGTTTCAAGATTTTGCAATGGGAGAAAGCTTACAGAATATTCTCAACATGCACTTTTGATTGTCGTTCTGTCAAGTATTTGAGCCACGTCACCGATGGAAGATGAATTACCACAAAACCAAAGAATTTGGAGGTGATCGTTGATTAGCCAAAGCCAAAAAACATTTGGGATGCCCAAGTGTTGGTGGGATTCTTTGACTACCACCGTCGATTTGTAAAAAACTACGTCCAAGTGGCAGCGCCTCTTTCCGATCTCACTTGTTAAACCACCGAGTTGAGTTCAGGGGAAAACAAACATGAAGTGCTAAACTCTTCAAGAAATGCTCTAACTTTACCTTCAGCCCCAAAAATTGGCGATCCTATGGTGGAGTACGTCATGGCCACTAACATGTTTGATCAAGCCATCGGAGTCGTTCTTCCCCAAGACAACGGAGGTGGTGAAAACCTGGTCGTGAGCATTTCAAGAAAAGTATGAAGAATGCAACTCAACTACATTGCACACGAGAAAAATCCTTGTAGTTGTGTGTACATACAAATCTTGGCGGTGTTACTTGGATTACCGACTGTGCATCGTCTAGACCGACCATCATGTACTCAAACATGATGCCCCCAGTTTTGCCGCGTACTGCTCTCCTCCCGTGCTCTCTGGTTCCGCGCCTGGTCTGTTCCGCGATTCTCTGATTCCGCGCCTGGTCTGTTCCGCGATTCTCTGATTCTGCGCCTGGTCTGTTCCGCGACTCTGCCATTCCGCGGATCCGTGCCGCACTTGTTCGCTGCTCCTCCACTGTCTCTCCTGGTCTTCCGCGGATGCTTCACACCCTAGGGACCCCGCGTGTGGGTAGTGCTCCGCGGCTCGCTCCTTGCCGACACGAGAGTCTGCCACCTCGTGGCCTCTGACTCCTCCGCCCGCGGAACCCCGTTCCGTGGCCGTGCGCAAGGCCGCGGCGTCACCGGCAGCACCCTTCACCCTGCTTGCGTTCCCTGGTGCTGACAACACCTAGCGGAGTCCTTGTTGGACCCAAGATTGGAAGCGTAGCGAGCAGTAAGACGTGCACACACTCGGAGAGGGAAGAATTCGTCCTCCGCGGAGTATCTCCGCGGACCACACTCTTCGGGTTCGTTAAACAGCTGCGGATCTCAGAAAGGAAGCGGGAGTGTGAACCTGGCTGACACTTGCACGGATTGACAAAACATGAGGTGGCAATCTGATCCTGAACAAGTCGGGAATTGGGCTTGCATTAAGTCAGATGGCACAAGATTAGATTGATGGCAGATTACTGTGTCACAGGGACACTAGTTCCTGCGCTACACCACCACTTTATATTCACTAAATCTAGCTCTCTAGGTCTCCTACCACACTCTCTTCTCTACCTCGGACTCCGCGCGGTGCGTCAGGCGTACCGCGGGTCTTGTCCTTCATCACACACACCAGACTACTTCTACATTTCCTACTCTACTACTGCTTCTTCCTCTACTCCGCGGCTTGGGTGCACGCGGTCTTGTATTCTTCCTTGAATCTTCGTCTTCGCGCGGTGCGTCCTCCCGGTTCTCCTCCTTGATTGCCGCTGCCCAGCCTGGGCTCTCATTGGCTGAGCTCCTTCCTGACATCCGGTTCTGCCGGCGTGTGTCTTTGCACGTCCGACGCTCCTGCTTCACTCCCACTTCTCCGCGGCTCGGTCCATGTTCTCTTTCCACCACGGATTCTTGCCCTGCTGTCCCGCCCCTTCTTGGCTCCTCCGCGGCCATCGCTTCCAATAACCGTAGAAAGGTCACCGTTGATTTTCACTTCCTGGCGGCAACTTTCCCCGCCCCTTTTTCCTTCATCGCTGCTGGATTCCGCGCCACCCCACGCTCTACCGTAATCTTGTTGCGGGAGCCAGCATGCCTTGCGCGTTCTCCGATGCTTTGCGGCCTCCCCTTCATCCTCCTCTGCGGATCTCTGGTCGCGGCCGCCACCCTCCGCGGAGTCGTAGGTCGCGGCGACTTCCTTCCGCGGATTCGTCTTCTTCTCAGCGGATATGCGGTGGATCTCCGCTTGACACTTATGCCCCCAACCCCCCCTTTTCAAGACTCTGTCCCAGAGTCTCCTTAGCGCAACAGGCGTGTGAACTTTCCTTGGGGACCCGTCCGCTGCCGTTGCTAGCAAGGGCGGCAGTACGTCTCCACCTCTCCGCCCTCCCGTTGATATCTTGCGGAGCACTCCTGATGTACATACAGCTGGCACCCTTCGCACCGGGCTCCTGCAGTGATGTCCTCCACACCCAGTCTTCTTTTGCAGGTTGAGCAATGCGGGCTTCGTTCATACGTCCTGCAACTGGTGCAGCGGTACACCATCTGCCCTTCCTCATTCCTTCCCACCTCTGTGGCACACTGCGCATGGGCCCATCCTCCGCAGTGCTCACAGTGGCATGCCGTCCCTGTGACGATCCCCATGCATCCGTCTCCGCAGCAACGCAACTCGGAGTTTTCCGCACCCCAATCTTCTTTTCTGGGCTGAGCCAGGCATTGGTGGCATGTCCACACTCCTTCCTTGCCCCTCTTGCCGCATTGCTGGTGGCACATCTTCAGGCACATGCCACATCCCTTGCCGAACTCCGCCATTCCTTCCCGGCAGGCGGCGCATGCAGGTTCTCGGGTCTCCGCGATGAAGCTGAGGTAGCAGTCTGTCTCAAGGAGCTCATTGTCCACGCATTGGTGACATTGGCCCTTCCAGGCAGAGCTTCCCGCCACCAGGCATTCGCGGTGTGCATACCTCGTGCAGACAGCACACCTTTCCCCATCCTGCACCGTCTTTAGGCATGTGGGGCATGCCGCGGATTGGTGCCCTTCCATTCCCGATCCCTCCTCTTCCTCCGATTCTTCCTCTTCTTCTCCCTCGTTCAGTCGAGGTGCCTTGCGAACACCTCATTGCTTCTCGACTTCCTCCCTGCACCTCCTGCACACCGCAGCCCCGCTTCGCCCTCCGCGCCCATCACGAGGTGGTGCTAGGCAACCAGTGCAGATCTTGCGGAGACATCCGCCACAGTCCTGCACTGTCACTCCCCACCACTGGCCGCACTGAGCGCATTTCTTTTCTTCCAGTTCCCTCCTCCTTCTTTCTTCTGCCGCGACCCGTCCCTGCACCTGCCACTGCCTCATCGTGGCTCCGGAAACGGAGCGCGGACCTCTCCTTCGCTCTGGGGGCCCTTCTTCTTCTTCCTCCTCTTCCTCCTCCTCCTCCTCTGGGTCCCACCTTCCGCGGTGTGGTGCTCCCCCAGCGCCGGGTCCTGCTCCCTCTTCCTCATCCTGTTTCTTTGCGGCCTCCTTCTCAACGGCCTCCTTCAGGCACCGCAGGCAGGTGCGATTTTGTCCGATGCAAGTCTTGGAGGTTCCGCCGGCATACTGGTGTACGGGATTCCCACACACCCAGCACACCACCTTTAGGAGTGGCTCAGGAGGGAGATCTTCTCCGCACCATACACACGGGCCCGTGTAGTCGGCTAGGGCTTTAGGGCTCATCAGCACCCTAGTCCGCGGTGGTGCTCTCTGGAGTTGCTGCTGGGTCACCCCCGCTGAGGCTTGCTCGGGCTGGGGCTCGAGCCTTCCCCTAGTTTCCTCCCTCTTCCTCCGGTCATGCTGCTCCCTCTGTTCCTGCCGTCTTTCCTCCTGCTGCTCCTGCTGCTGTCCCCGCTGCAGCCGCTCCCGCCGTTGTTCCTTCCTCACCTCCTCCGCGGCCAGTTTGCGGACATCGGATTCCTCCTCCTCAATCTCCTCCGGTTCTTGGCTCCATTCCTGCTCTTGCTGCGACACCTGTCTTTCACAGACGTCCAGCACCTCCTTCGCTCTCCATCCCCGCGAACCCTTCCTCTGTCCAAGAGGCGGCAGGCGACCTCCCGCCCCGGGGATGTGCGTTTGCCATGCTGGTGGCAGCAGCACAAACTCCGTGGCCGGATAACTGAGTTCGCTGAACCCTTCCGGTCCTTCCAGCCACACTTGCCCCACCTCGACGCTAGCCACGCGGTACACCTCCCGCGGCTCCCCTGCCTCTCGCCCCGCATTGGGGAAGGGGCGGAGATACACCAAGTGGCCCTCTTTGATGGGCCCATGGTTCAGCCGTCGGTTGGCCGCATCGCATCTGCGCCAGGCAGCGACGGAACCCCTCAACCGCGCCTCTGCTCGCATGGCCTTTGTCCTTTCACAGCGCTCGCGAAACCATTCTGCGACCTCCTTGTCCTTTTCTTCTTCCGAGAGCTTCTCTTGCTCCTCCGGAGCAAGTGGTAGCCTCAGCGGCTTCTGGGGCATGCCCATCGCCGCTCGTGGTGGTTGTCCGAAGAGCAGCATGTGGGGTGAGAAGGAAGTTGCACGGCTGGGTGTGGTGTTGATGAAGTGCGCCGTCTTCTTCAGCTTCTCTGCCCGGCTGCTACCCTCCGCGGTGGCCACTGCTTGCTCCAGTATTTCATGCACCCGCTCCACTTGCCCCTGGGACTCTGGCCTGTACCGCCCGGAATGTACATGGCGGACCCCCCACTCCTCCAGCTCCTCTCTGAAGGCCCCCACAAACTCCGTGCCATTGTCGCTGTGCACCACGCTGCACCCACCAAAACGGTAAAAGATTTCCTCGCGGATGAACCTTGCCGCGGTGGCTGAGCTTCTGTTGGGCACAGCGCGGACCCAGAGGAACTTCGTGAAGTGGTCCACCGTTGCAATCCAGTACCGGTTTCCTTGGTCGCGGCGTGCGCGGGGGCCGTGGAAGTCGATGATGATCTTCTCCAGTGGTTCGCCGATAGGGGAGGGCTGGAACAGCGGCTGGTCCCGAGGTGTGATTTTCCGTGCCCGCTCGCAGGGGGCGCAGTGCTGCACCACCTCTTTGATGAGAGCCGCCAGGTTCGGTACGTGAATGATGGGCGTCAGGCGATCCTTCAGCGCCTGCGTACCAGTGTGGTGATGGCGGTGGTAGGCCTCCACAACTGCCCTCTGCAACGTGGGTGGGGGTACCCACAAGACGCGCGGAGTTAATCTCCAGAGACGGCCGTTCTCCCATGCATACTGCTCGCACAGACGGGCTAGATCATCCTTTTTCCTCCGGTCGAATTCCACGCCCAGCCGTGTTTCCAGATCCGCGTACACCTTCTGCGCCTCCGCTTTCTGCTGCTCCTTGCTGCTAGTGCGGAGAAGGATGTGGGCGGTCTGCCAGATCCGCCAGTCCTACGTCTCCATGGGCCCCTTCCTCCCCGTTTTCTCTGTCACCGCTTCCCCCGGCTTTTGCTTTGTCTCCGGCATTCTGGCCGGCAGTCCGCGCGCTCGCCTTCCATCCTACTCCGCTTTCATCACCTCGAACGTTTTGCGGTTCTCTTCATCGTAGACCGGCGGCTCTCTGTCCCAGGAATCAGGTGCAGGGAACAGTCAAAGGATTCCAATCGCTCGAAGTTCCCCTTCATCCCACTGGTCTCACAACCTACTCTCAGCGGGGCCGCTTGGTCGTGTGCCGCGTCCACCAACGCGGTGCAGCTCAATCACCTCCTCCTTTTTCTGTGGAGCCGCTCCCGGAGCCCGTAGTAGTCCCTGGCTGCCTGTGATGGGCTGCTCCTCTTCCGAGCCTTCCGACGATTCACTAATCTCGGAGACCACCATCACCGCCGCCTCTTTCTCCGTGCCTCCCCTTTTTTCTGTCCCTTTGCAGATGGCTGCTGTGGCGGTTTCTCCCAAGACAGGCCGCAGTGAGGCCGGCACCATTTCCGCTGGCATCTGAACTTTGCGGAAGACCGCCATCAGGAGCTCCGCTGCTTGCGCGGCCTCCCGCTGGGCTTGCGCTAACTGCTCCGGAGTAACGCTGGGGCTGGAGCCTTCATGTGTGCGAGGCTGCTTCTCCTTCCGTGGCCCCGCGGCCGCTGCCTCTTTCGCCTTCCTCTTGCCTTTCAGAGCAGGAGTGGTCTCCTCCTGGAGAGTCTGCCCCGGCTCTTCACTTCGGCCGGTGTCCGCTGCCGACGCTGTTGTTCTGGTTTGGCTTAGCGTTGCTGCTGCCTTCCGCACCACTGCCGCCGCTCGGGCCTGGAGTTGTGCCTTCCGCCGGAGGGCACCAGCGGATGGCTCCGGGCGGTGGCGCTTAGCACCAGCTTTGTACCTCTTCCCCATCTGCTTTTCTTCTTCTGCTGCTGCCTGCCTTGCCTCTATCCTGGCTATTGTCTTTTCCCTTGCTGTCTCTGCCGCTGTGCTACCAGTTCCTACTTCGGCCGCCTCCGCGGCTGCCTGTGTTCCCGTTGCTACTTGTGCCTCTGTGGCTGCTGCTGCTGCTGCCTCCTCTGTTGCTGCTGCCATTGCTTCTGCCGCCGCTACTGCTACCTCTTTTTCTTGTGCCTTTGCCTCTACTGCCGCCGCTGCTGCTACCTCTGCTTCCGCCGCTACTGCCGCTGCTTCTGCTTCCGCCGCTGCTGCCGCTGCTTCTGCTTCCCCCATGATTTCCCTTATAAGCTCTTCCGCAGCTTCCGTATCTGCCTTGGCCGCTGCTTCCCGCTCCTTGGCCAATCGGGCCTCCATCACCGCGACCTCTGCGGCCGCCCGATCTGCTTCGGCTGCCTCCTCCTCCCATTCTTTCCGCAGGCGTTCTTGCATCTGCTGCAACTGAGGGGTGGGTTGGGTGTATTCACGGGCCTCTTCCACCTCCGCATCCTTCCTGCTCTTGTCTTCTCGGCATACTTCCGCCGCTTCCTTGGCCCAGTGTCGCACCTCTTCTTGCTTGAGGCGCAGTCCTTTTTCTCGCACCACGATCCAGTGTGCTTCCACAACCGCCGTTGCCACCCTGGTGCGTATCACATTCTGGAGCGTCAGCGACCAACACTTTTCCATGGCCTCCATCCAGCGTCCCTCAGGCACCTGAGTGTCAGCAAGCCGCGACCTCTCCTCTTGCGGGTACTGAAAACTCCACCTGGCATAGACAAGGCTGAGCAGGTATCCCCACCTCCACTCATCTGCCGCGGATCTTCGTCGCGGTGCCTCCGCCGACCCGGGTGCCTGGTCGTTCACGTGGTACAGGATGAGGGCTCTGGCCCTCTCCTGGAGCAGGTGCACGTAACGTCTCTCCGGACTGCTCCGCTGGTCCCTGCGCACCCTGTTCCACCACACTCGAGCGGCCTCCAGTGATGGGTCCGCCCGCTTGGTGTCCAATAGTTCCGCGACGCCTGTCATGTCACTGGCCATCCCTGGTTTGATGCTCAGGCTGTCCCGCAACGCCAAGACAAGGCGCTCTGCGCCTGCTGTTTCCAGCAGAAGCACCTGCCTCTCGTGTAATCCAAGGGCTAGCACCCCCGTTGCTGCTCCCTTTAGCACCACCTGCCACATTTTGCCGAACAGTGAATCCGTGAACTCCGCGCGGATCACTTCCGGAATCTCTGTCAGCAGTTGGAGCATGACGCTGCTCACTACTTCAAGCAATAGGGCTTCCTTGGGCTGCTCCCCGCTGACACCCGAGCTTTCTTCGAGATGCGTTCTTGCCCCTTCCATCACCGTTCCTGTGCCCAGCAGGGGGCGCAAGGGTTGTCGAGTTGGGCTACCGCGCGAGGTCGGCGGCGAGTGAGAGAGCGCCGTCGTAGCCGGGGAGGGGACTGGGGTGATCAGTGCCCGGGCTCCATTTTGCGGGCTTGGTGTCGGTGTAGCGGTTGTTCTTGTCGCTGCTTGCGCTGCTCCTGCCATGGGCTCCATGCGCCTGAGGATCCGCGTTGGAGGTGTGCTTGTGGCCGGGCCCTGTCGCGATGGGCCTGGTGACTTGGCCGCAGGCGGCATAGCCTGTGCTGGTGTTCCTTCCGCGGGGCTGGACCGGGATGGGGTTGCCGCTGCCGGTGTTGTAGTTCGTATCAGGGTCGTTCCTGCGGTGGGGCTGGGCCGCGGTGAGGCCGCGGCCGCTGCTGGCGTGGCCGTCACCGGTGTTGGCGGTGTTTTTGTCACGGAGCCAGGTCGGGACACGCCTGTTGCGGCCGTGTGCGGTGCTGGTGTCCTTACAGGCGCCGTCCTTGTCGCGGGACCCGGCCGCGGTAGAGCCGCTGTCCCCGTCGGTGGTGTTGGTGTCCGTGCCAGGCGGTGTCCCGCGCCCGTGTTAAGAGCAGGGCGACGTAGCTGTCGTCGGGAGGATCCACCCCCCCGCGACGAAGGCGCGGACCCCGTGCCTTGGTTGCGTGCCATGTCGGATGTTCTGCGGGCAAGAGCCCAGCTGCGCGTTATCCGTCGAGTGTGTTGAGCGCCGGTGAGAGCTGAGTTGAAGGTGGAGAGGACTGTGCGAGGAGATGGTCGATGCGAAGTAAAGAGTGGAGTGAACGATCAAATGCCGGAACTCGAAATGAGACTAAGGATGCCTGCGCCGATCAATGTATCCGCTTGGCGCGGCGCGAGCCAGTCCGCCGCCAGCAGGATGTCATATGTGTGGACGTCGCAAACCTGAATAGTGTGTGCCGCATGTACATTTGCCACCTGCATGGGGAGGCCCGGGATCTGTCCGAGCGACGCGTCGATGTCCCCGGTAGAGATAGAGGAGCGGAGTCGACTGGGCTGGATGAGGTGCTGCATGTGGAGCGAGCGGACCATCCGGAGCGCAATCGTGGTGTGTGTGGCACCGGTGTCCACGATGGCCACGAAATTGCGTCCACATATCCACACGTAACACCACGCCACGCGGACCTCAGAGGGTGCGGGCGGTCCGGGGGTGAGGACCGCGGGTGACCAGGTACGTGAGGCACGTGCGGCAGCATCACGCACACTAGAGTGAGTGAGAAGGATGCATCGGGACAGCAAGCGGATGTCGGTCATGGAGTCTTGCGTGCATGAGAGGCGGATGCCAAGAGGGGAAAGGGAGGGATTGTGAGTGGTGAAGAGGGCACGGAGACTTTCTGCGGACTCAGGGGAGTGAAGAAAGAAGTCTACCAGAGTGAGGGGATGGCGGTTGTCAAGGAGTGGTGTGGCGGGGACATCAGAGTGCGGGTTGCTTGTGGGGCAGGTCTGCGGTGGAGTAGCAGACGGTCGTGAGGTTCGCGGGGGCGCATGTCGTGGGGGAAGATGGGGTGCGATTTCCTCAAGCGTCCAACAGCGGATAGTGGGATTGTACCTGCGAGCAAGCTGTAGGCCAGACATGGAGAGGGCTGGTAGGGTCTTCGCGGGTGCCAACTCCGCGGTGGGGTCGAGTTCATTCAGGAGTTTCAGGGAAACCTCCTGTTCCTCCTCATCAAATTCGCGTGCCACTCCCTCCCATTGTGCTTCAGTGGCTGGAGGTGGTGCCCTGACCTCAAGGATATGCTCCGCAGCATCCGGAGTTTCCTGGTCAGGTTCTGGCCAGCCAGGGCGCGGAAGTCGGCTCAGGGCATCCGCGTTGCGGTTGGCAACCGCAGGCTGGTACTTGATCTTCATGTTGTAGCCCTGCAGGAGGAGTGCCCATTTGGCAAGGATGCCTTCATGGTTCTGAGTGGTAAGAAGCCATTGGAGGGCCTGGTGGTCCGTGAAAACCGTGAATGGCTTGCCATTCTTCATGTAGTCGCGGAAGTGTTGGAGTGCCCAAAGGACAGCCAAGCATTCGCCCTTAACCGGCGGATACTTCCGCTCCCCTTCAGTGAGGGCACGACTGGCGTAGGCAATCACCTTCTGGGTGGGTTCCTGCACCGTCTGGGATAGAATAGCGCCAAGCCCGTCCGGCGACCAATCAGTGGTGATGGAGAATGGGAGGTTGAAGTCGGGGAACTCGAGCATGGGCGCGGTCACCAGTCGGTGCTTGATTTCCTTCCAAGCGTCCGCGCATTCTGATGTCCAGTCAAACGGCACATCCTGGTGTGTCAACTCTTGAAGCGGCTTGATGATGCGCGCGTGGTCGTGGACAAACTTCCTGTAGAAGGAGACAAAACCCAGGAAAATCTTGACTTGCCCCGCGGAAGTGGGCTGGCGCCATTCTTGTACTGCCGCGATCTTCTCTGGGTCAGTCTTGATGCCATCCGTACTCATCACGAAGCCAAGGAACTCCATTTCCGCAGCTCCGATAGAGCACTTGGCTGCCTTAAGCTTCAGGTTCGCCCTGCGGTGGGCAGCAAAGACAGCGGCCAGGGAGGAGAACAACTCCTCAAAGGTGTGGGCT
Organism: Penium margaritaceum; assembly: GCA_023375785.1. Classification (NCBI taxonomy): domain Eukaryota; kingdom Viridiplantae; phylum Streptophyta; class Zygnematophyceae; order Desmidiales; family Peniaceae; genus Penium; species Penium margaritaceum. Next base: position 24,886 of record SZWC01003437.1, read on the forward strand.
GCAACCAAGATATCATCGATGTAGCAACTGACGTTGGGGATGCCGCGGAGGGTGGAGTCCATGACCCGCTGAAATGTTGCGCTGGCATTGCGGAGTCCAAAGGGCATACGCGTGAATGCATATAGTCCCTCTGGTGTCACAAACGCGGTCTTGGCGATGGAGTCTGGGTGCATGGGGACAGCATGGAAGGCAGCCTTGACGTCGAGCTTTGCGAACCATCCGCGGCCCTGCTGTCGCTCCTGTATGTCGACGATCAGTGGCATGGGGTACGCATCCTCCTCGGTCACACGGTTGAGGTCGTGGAAGTCGACGCAAAACCGTTTGGACCCATCGGGTTTCCCCACGATGACCAAGTTAGCACGCCAGGGGCTGACGATTGGGACGATCACCCCTTGCGATTTGAGCTCCGCGAGCCCATCAGTGATGATCTTCTCCTGCTCAGGGAGGATGCATTGCACTTTCTGTTTCGTAGGCGCGGAGTCCCCCGTGGAGATGACGTGGAAAGCTTCCACGGCCCCCAGGTCAACCGCGGACCCAGCGAAGATGTCCGCAAATGCGTCCAGCAGGTCGCAGAAATCCTGCTTTTGTGCGGGAGAAAGTCGTGAGTGGAGCATGTGATCCCATCGCGGTGGTGGTGATGGTGCTGTTTCGCGGAGTGGGTAGAACTCTTCCTTGTCCTCGAGTGGATGTCCATCTCCTAGGACTCGTTGTCCCCTATGCCACAGCCCCAGGAGGTTGGTCTGTACTCCGGGCTCAGTTGATTGCTCCGCGAGTTCCTTCCATTCACCTTCTGTGACCTGTTCCGCGACAGGCAAATCTGCTGTGAGAGGTTGCGAGCTGCTTGCATGGGCTTGAGAGTCCTCGGCCGCGGCATCCAGAAGGGAGAAGGATTCGCCGCCAGTTACAGTTACCGCTACCCTGTCGCCGATGGTGATGGGGCAAAACGCTTCCTCCCCGAGTGCAGAGCTGAGTTGCATGATCCCAAGGGAGAAGAGGAGGTTGGCCTGCCGCGGCACCAAGTAATCCATACCCAGGAGTACGTCATACGTTCTGGCTCGCATTACTTGGAAATTCAATGGTTCATGAAGGGATCCCACCTGCATGGGAAGGCCGTGAACTTCCCCATCTCCATAGTCCATTCCGCCCGCCGAGTTGGTGAAAAGGCGGCGCGTGGGGAGAATGCGGTCTGCCCATTCGACCACCAAAAGGACGCGGAATGCCACAGTGGTGTGAGTGGCCCCTGTGTCGATGATGGCCAGGAACTTCCTTCCACAGATCCAGACCATACAGCAGGCGACCTCGTAGTAGTTGTCATCCCGTCGCGGTGGTTCCAAGGGCTGTGGTGCCCATCCCCACTCTCCTTCCGCGAGGCTTAATGCCAATGAAGTCGCGGGCACCGCACGGTGGGTGTTCTGTGTGCCGGATGCAGGCATGGCACAGTCGAGGGAGATGCCCACAGCTTGGAGGCGTTGATTGGCCCTGGCGAACTCCTCCTTCAGTCGCGGTGCAATCTCAGGATGAATACGGAGGAACTCAAAAAAGTTGACTTCCGTAATGGGGGTGGTAAATAGGCGTTGGACGGGGTCAGAGATTTTCTCCACGACTGCTGGAGCTATGGTGGGTGTCTGCAAAGAAGGGGCATGTTGTTTCTCCACTGGGAGTGGTGGTTTCGTTTGTCGTCGTTTCTCCGGCACGACGGTGCGGTTGACAACTGCCTCCTGGAATCGCTCCTCCGCGGCCTCTGCCTTGCGCCTCAGGTCCTCTTGTACTCTGGCTGCCACCTGTAGATCCCATCCGCGCAAGCCTATTTTTTGGGCTCGTGCGATGAGGGTCGTCTCTTCTGTAGTGGGAGGCAATTATGTGGTCTCATCCTCCGCCATTGGCAGCCCCAGCTTGACGTTGCGGGCTCCGCTCGCAGGGTTCGCTGATACCTGTGGGTTGGGCAGAATACCCTGCCCGCTCGGGGCAGCCTGGGATTGCTGCTCTGGTGCCTGCCGCCTAGCTTGCGTCTGCTACTGATGCTGCTGATCCTGCCATGGTTGATTATAATACCGCTGCCACTGCTGCACCATAGGGTCCTGCTGCATGGGGTCGGTACGCGGAGCACCCTGTCGTTTGCGCGGGCAGTCCCGAGCGATGTGCTCCAGGCTCTGGCAGGTGTAGCACGCCTTCGGCTTGGGCTGAGAGGTCTGTGTTGCTGTTGCTAGAGTATGCGAATCCCCACCTTGATGCTGTCGCGTAGACCGCTGTCGTGTAGAAATGGCCGTGGCGTCCTGCACCGCATCCTGCAGAGATTGGTAGCGCTCAGGGATCATCAGGCTGCTGATCTCATTGGGGAGTGTGCGGATGAGATTCTGTAGTAGGACCCACAGCGGCAGTCCTTCCCCTTGAGGGCTCTTTGCGACTGACGCCCAAGTGAGGAACTGATCCAGAAACCTGCGGATGTCAGTATCCTTCCGCATGACTTCCTTTTCAATCTTGCGGAGTGCTTCTTCCTTGGTCAGCAGCTTGAAACGCTCGATCAGCGCGTTGCCAAAGTCCTCGAAGGAGTTGAACGGTGCTCGTGCATTACACCAGTCCTCCGCAGCGCCCTGCAGATGGAGCTCCGCGGTGGCCAGACACAGGTCTGGTGGGATCCGCCCTATGCTTGCATGTATAGTGATCTGCTTCAACCATGTCCACGGGTCCTCCTCAGGGGTTCCCTTGAAGATGTCCAGCCGCGGAATGTTAGCTGGTTGCGCGCGTACGTACTGCAGCTGGGGCACAGTGTTCCGGTTAGCCATGGATGTCACCGCGGGAGGCGGATACGAGGCTGTGGCCGCCAAATAACCCACGTGGCTAGTTTGTGGCTGCCCCTGGGGTGCCGATGTGGGGTTGCTCATTGGAGCTGCCGCCGGAAGGGTATAGTAGTGAGTCGCAGGGATCGCCTGCGTCGCGTAGGGTGCGGAGTAGAAGGTAGTCCCAAGGGGCGGTGTCTGTGTGCTCGGTGCGGCAGGGGCCGTAGGTCATGGCAGCCGGTAGCCCTGAGGTAGGGGGTGTGACACTGCAGAGTGGTAGAGCGGGGTGGTGGTAGGTACTGCAGGGGTTGCAGTGGTCCCTGGATTCGGCGGGAGTGCAGGATAGGCGGAGTGGGGCACAGTCGTTTGTACCTGGCTGGTAGGTGGTGGTGTATGGACCGCAATTCCAGCTGGCGCGGTACCCATCGGCTGCTGATGATAGACTGTGTGTCCAACCGTCACGGGCATCAATTGCGCCATCATGGGGATTGGCGGTTGCTGTGGCGGTGTCTGCTGCATAGGGGCCTGCGGCGTCACTCCCGCCGCGGAGGGCGTGGCCCATGAGCCCGTCATCACCCAACCTGGCGGGGCTGTGGTAGAGGAGGCTGTTACAGGCCCCGCGTACGGCAGAGTCCCATGCAATCCTGGGTTGGGCTGAGGCTGGGGCCCTGCGAGTGGCTGCTGGGTTGCATGCAGTGGCTACGGGGCCAGGAGGGGTTGATGCACCGTCCCCCCTCTCTGTTCCCCCTGTGGTGTCCCTTGCCATCCCGTGAATTGTGGATTGTGACTCGCCGTTGCCCTCACACTTGGTGTTACTGGGGTGTCCATGGCAGTCGACCGCGGATTCACCTGGAGGGATACCTCTTCCATCGCGATGGACAGTCCAGCTCCGGCTGCCTGGTCCACCGCCGCCTGTTCTGCTGTGGGTGGGTGGGGCTGCTGCTCCGTCTCTGGCATGGCAGGCGGCATGCCCAACTGTTCGGTGGATATGCCCTGCAGTGGCTGCCTCACCCCCCTTTCTCCTTTTGCTGAAGGTGAGCGTTCCGTCGGCTTGTATCCTAGCTGCGGTCGGTGGTGGTGGGCAGCCCCCAAGGTTGGCTCCCTGGAGACATATGGAGGCGGGGAGGTTTCCATCCCTGCTAGGGGCGCGGATGGCGGGTAGTCCTCCTCTACTGCAAATGGCGATTGCCTTCCGCCGCGCCGCTGGTAGACTGGTCCTTGGTATGCCAGGGATCTCCCTGTCTCGGAGAGTCCGTCTGCTGGCGGTGGCACATTGGAAAACCACCTGTGCTCCATAGAGTTGTTGGCCTGGAGCTGGTGGGTTCCGCGCACGTCTTGGCTGTGTACGCTTTCCACCTCCACACGGTCCTGCAGCGCGTTCATGATACGCCGCCAGTGTAGCTGTTCCAGCCACTCGGTGGAACTTTGTTGTAGGTCACTCAAAGTGACCTACAACAAAGTTCCTTCCACTAAGGCAAGATTCCAATTTTAGAGCAACATTAATGGTCAACATGTACCAACGTGACTTCACCAGTATTTGGGAGGAAACGCATCCAATTCTTGCAAAGACAGAAAAAAATGAAGCGAGCAGGTGACCGACTTCACGACACTAATGTTTTTGGTGCTAAAGAATTGTGTCCTACTCATCCCGGCAAATATCAAATTCCATGCACAAGACTTGGAAAAACTCAAATCCTGATGGTTGGGATCATTTGAGAACAAGCAAATGCAACGTCTTGTTTTTTCTCTCCTGTGCCTGCAACAAAACATGGCAATCCACCCACTCTTTGACATGAAGAAGCTCAAGTAGTACATAGATCCCAATAAGAGCTTCCTTTGCCGAGACGTCGCTCCTCATCCTCTTGTCCATCTGGCCTTAGATACAGAGTACGTGATTGAAGACATCCTTGAAAATCGATTCCGTGCGAAAACAACCAAATGTTGAGTGAAGTGGCACAGACATGACACTGCATAGAATGGCTTGGATCCTTCCAAGATGGTGATCATCTGATGGAAGGCTGTTATCGCCATCACCGGACTACATTTGTTAACACTCTAGGATGTTGCGGTTAATAGCAAGGAAGTGTTACGTCCCTGAGATACACAAATCTCTAAAATTTGTGAGAGGGACTTTCTTTCCTTACATTCATGGCCCACTGTGTGTTGGCCTCAAGATTTCAAAGCTTTTTTGGCTGAGAGAATTTTGCCACCTTCCCTGACCTCTCGTTTCTCGCGTTGAACAGTTTTGACACTTACGAACACTTCTAGAAGGGTCAACAGAAGTATCATGAACTATACGGATGTTACAATAGTGTTTGGTCAATTTGTACACAGTGCTAGAATTTTACAAAACCATGCCTCAAATCTTGCAAACCCTCCCGAGCTATAAGTGGAGTTTCTCATAGCAACCAGTCACATCGTGACACCACATGCGTCACCTGGCTTGAACCCCGAAGGCCCATCATATGCCTCATTGTGATTCTTGTCATTGTACATAAGCATCCGGCATATTCCGCATTTGTGATCAAATTACACATACTGCAAAACAGAAATAATCCATTTGTCCCAATTTCTCTAATCATCTTCTGTTCCGCACCTCATCTGTGTGAATCATCCATGTTTGTTGTTGTTATGTCCCTTATACACACGAGTCCCTAAAGTCCGCAAGTGAGAATTTCTTTCATTGCATTCATGGTCCACCGCTTGTAGACCTCCAACCTCATACGCTGTTCAGCTGAGGGCATTTTGGCCAGCCTTCCCAACCTCTGATTTCTTGTTCCGGAAGTTACTTACAACTTCTACCACCTTCCAGAAATGTTGACAAAGTATCAGAGACTACATTGCTCTTTTGATATTGCTTTGTGGAATTCTCAGAAACACTAGACTTTTATAAAAACATGCCTACATATTGTTGAATTCCTCTGACTTCTCGTCGAATCTTCTCAAATCAGCCACTCAAAGTGTAATCTAGCATGCATTGCTTGACTCGAGCACCAAGGATCCAACAGATGCTCACTCTCATTCTTCGCATTGTATATATGTGCTTGACTCACTCAACATTTGTAATCGAAGTACACTTGCATTCCATTCATTCCAGATCATCGAATCATCTTTTGCCTCGCACTGCATCCATGTGAACCACCTATGCTCTGCTTGGCATAACACATGGTGTTGGAGTCCAGCGGCACTGGAGGGACAGCCAACTTCCTGGCGACAACCTTCCACAAGTTCTCAGTGAATCTCCACCTTTCATAAGGTCGCAGACCTCACGATAACAATGGTGAACGGCGCAAGCGCAACTGGTGATGAGCTGTAGTCCTTGGCGAGGACTCCAGCAATGGAGGATGAGTACTGCATGAACACCGATGCACTCCAGACAAACCAGACAGCAGTGGTAGACATTGTAGCGAATGACAAAACACCAAAAAAGCCGACGGCCAACCCACTGACCTCTCTAGCCTAGCGGACCCTTCATCCCCCCCGCTGACTGTTGGATTGATAACTGGCATGATTGGAGGAATCTCTCAAGAACGAAGCAATGAAGACCTGTACCAGAAGCTGGCAGGACTCGAGATCCTAAATACCCATCCACTCCAACAACTTGACATGGTGATGGAGGAGCTGCGGGTGTCCTGCGTGTACAAACCAGTGCTCATCTAGAGAAGTTTACATCTCTTGACTGAACCCCAAATCTGGCCAAGACTTCACAAGCCATTTGATCGCGTAAACTGCAAGGAACTGATGGTAAGGATGTGCTGACGAGTTTGGAGGTGTACTTCACAATTGCAGGGGTAAACAAGGACAAGAAGAAAACTGACGTTGCGGCCTCACTCTTGAGCGGCACGCCTTTGAGTTGGTGGTCCGATCTAAAACTTATCCAATGGTAGTAGGACACTGGCAGAGTCGGTCGAACGGCACACAAAAACACTCTCACATCATCAACCAAAGGGGTAATACCTCTCAAGCAGATTGATTTTACATGGCAGGACTCTCTCACGCCTCCGGAAACGTGGAGTGACTTCTTGTCTGCTACTCTCACTTGTTTTGGGAAGCTAAACAAGAATTCTGACACATGATATAGAATCCAACGTCTGAAACACCAGTCCAGCATGGCGGAGTACATTCAACGTTTCCAAAAAATCATCACCGGTAGTGACCTTGCCCCAATGAACTATGTTTCTACCACAACAACCACCTCCAGCAGGATATTCGGCAATAAATTGCCATTTTTGGCATCCAAGAACTTGTGCAAATGATGAAGTCCCCGATCCCATTGTCAGCGCTGACTACAACACTTTAATGCGAGAATCCAACGGCTGGGGAACCCAAAGCCATGAGTCTTGTTATGGCGGAGAAGATTTGCAGAACGGAAACCTCGTCTCTGATGGAGAGTGACATTGTAGGTGAACGTGATCAACAACTTTGTAGGAATTGCGGAAAGCCGAGTCATATCTTGTGCGACTGTTGGAAATGGAGTGAGCAAACCCAAAAGGAAGAGGAAGTCACAAAGAAAGAGTGAGGAGTCAAAAAATGGCAAAGGGTAGGAGTAGACGGTGAGGCTTCTGTTCGGGCAGAAAAATCTGTGCTGACCGTAAGCCGATCTGAGCAGCTCATATCATCGTTGACAAGCGTTCTTGAGATCACAAAGGTCGACAGGGATACAAGGATGACCAACTGGCGATACTGCTAAGGTACAACCAAGGGGTTGTAAGAGTTGAATCGTACCAACACTACTGGATGGAGGAGTTTCTTGCAGCTTGTTTAGGAATGATATCGTTCAAAAGCTTAACTTGCAAACCAAACTGGGGATGCTTAAAGGAAAACTGTTAGAGTTTGAATTTCAATCCACCAACTGTGCAAACCAGTGCAACTGCAAATTGGAGATCTGCACGACGTAACGTTTTGGAGGACTTGCCCAACGTGTGACCACAAAATCATCTTTGGGCACGATTTCCTATACGGGAACAATCCGTAGGTGCACTTGAGTAGCGGATTGGTCTACATTAGCATCACAGTAATAAAACAACATTTTCCTTTTACCGAATGACCCACAATGCAACTGTGGTTACAGGAAGCAGAAGAGGTGGATTTAGTAGATGAAGTTGCAGCAGCCACAAAACGCGAGCCGATGTTCCTGGATGTAGCCAAGCAATACATAAAGCATGGAGCTCAAGCTTAGCTAGTCCATGTGGAAGCAGGGGAAGCAGAGTAAATCACAGCCTCCAAGGCAACCACATTGGCCTCGATGTCTCACAAGCTCACAACAGTGCCGGAGGAGTCCACAACACTCATCAAGGAATTTGAAGGGGTTTTTCCTGACGAACTACCCCAAGAGATACCTTTGCAATAGTACATCAACCATGAGATGTACCTGAAATCTTGTAGCAAACCAAAAAAAAAGGAGAAATAGTGGATGAGTGGTTACGAGCTGACAAAAGTAAAAAAACGGTTAGATGAGATGATTTGTTAGGGCTCAATTAGGCCTTTAACTCCACCATATCCAGCAGTCATAATATTTGCACATAAAAACTGGAGAATTGCGGATGTGCACGGACAACCGAGTCTTGAACAATATCACCTCCAAGAATTGCTACACTCTTCCACAAGTAGACCAATGTTTTGGCCAGCTCCATCGGGCCTTAATGTTTAGCAAAATTGGCCTACAGTGAGGTCATCATCAGATTTGCGTTTCCTATAAGGACAACAAAAAGATAGCATATTTCATGAGAAACTGACACGTTGAGTTCACGGTCATGCCATTTGGATTCACAAAGGTCCTTGCAATGTTTATGGCATCAATGGAGAAAAATCGTCCACACCTCAAAGACTTTGTCGTCGTATGTCTCCACGACACCCCGGTGTACACCCGCACCCCGAAGGAGCACAATGGACATCTTTGAAAACTTGTACAAGTTTTACAAATAGATTTTTTTTTGAAAACCCTTGAAGTGCGACATTGTTTGTGGTTCTACGGAGATTTTTGGCTACATCATCGGCAGCGGACGGATTACTGTGGACCTGAAAAAAGTGGAGGCGGTCACTGATTAGCTGACGTCCACAAATGTTCAGGATGTCTTAGGATGTTGTGGACATCCACAACCACTACCATCCATAAAGAAAGGAATACGCTCAAGTGCAGCACCTCTCTCTGATCTCACCTGAAGAATAACCAAGTGAAATTGAGGGAATAGGAAATGAAAAGAGTTCTAAGCATTGAGAATTGCTCTGACCTCAACGCCACTCTTAGAATTGGCACATCCAATGATGGACCACATCATGGCTACTGACCCTTCCGCTAGAACCATTGGATCCATTCTCCTCGAAGACAATAGAGGTGGAGAAAAACCAGTCGCGTACATCTCGAGAAAACTTGAAGAGCCAGAACTCAAGTACGCATTGCATAAGAAAGTAATGCCCATAGTCGTGCATGTGTTCAAAACATAGCGGCTACTTAGATCGGTGATGATGCATTGTCTGTACCAACCATCATGCGGTGATGTATCTCAAGACTCAGCCAAACATGTGCTGTCAAAAATCTTGGTGAATGGTGTTCCTCGTTTCCAATTTCGGCTACGACATTGAGTAAGGACCTTGAAAAACTAATCCAGCAGATGCTCCGAGTCAACAACCAGATTTAATGATCGAGATCACAATATTGCTTTTCGTACGAGATCCGTACCTTGTGAGACTATTTGTGAAGGGTTACAGAGAGTTTGGCAGGTACGAGAAAACCAAGTTCTGGTTAAAAAAACCCTGTTGGCGATAATGACTGACCTGGCAAGTTGTCATTCCACAGAATTAGGAGCAACAGATAATGCCATTGGGATAACTCCATGACACTGGTCTAGGTAGATGTTATGGCAAGGACAAGAAGCTCAAGAAACTGGTGAAATGCAATTGGTGGAACAAGATACGGATTGACGTGTCAAACTTCTGTAAATCATGCAAGACTTGTTAGTGACAAAAATCTCATCCCAAGAGGCCACCCGGTCTGCTAAAATCCCTACCTGTCCCGGCGGTACCATGTCACATTTCATCCTGACAATGACCACTATCACCACAAGATGAACCACATAGTTCTTCCTAAACCTTATTGTATGGATGCACGACGTGCCATGTACCGTCATTAGCGACAGAGACGGTCGCTTCACCGGCCATTTTGGGCATGAACTGATGATGCGTTATGACCGTCAGACCCAGCCATCAACGGCGTTCCATCCTCAAACTGACAGGGAAACACAGTGGACCAATCAGACGCTGAAATAACTTCCGCACATTAGACAAAATTCTCAATTCCAATTGGAAACTTAAACTACCAACCACCAAACTCGGATACAAATCCACCACTTCTACTGTAACCAGTGAAAAACCTTCCAAAATACTGCATGGTAAACTTCTTGTCACATTATCTGAATTACAAATTCAGAGCAACATCTGCATGGTCAATATCCACTGAAGCGAATTTGCAAGCATTTGGGAGGAAATACGGTAGACCCTTGCAAAGATTCAAGCTTTATGAAGTGAGAGGCCAACCGACATCGCAATGTTGATGTATTCAGTGCTGGTGATCATGTCCTCCTTAGCTTAGCGAATGTTGAACTACAAGGAAAAGACTTTGCAAAGCTCAAACCCACATGGGAGCCTGACAGCATGGTNTTCTTGTCACATTATCTGAATTACAAATTCAGAGCAACATCTGCATGGTCAATATCCACTGAAGCGAATTTGCAAGCATTTGGGAGGAAATACGGTAGACCCTTGCAAAGATTCAAGCTTTATGAAGTGAGAGGCCAACCGACATCGCAATGTTGATGTATTCAGTGCTGGTGATCATGTCCTCCTTAGCTTAGCGAATGTTGAACTACAAGGAAAAGACTTTGCAAAGCTCAAACCCACATGGGAGCCTGACAGCATGGTAATCCATCTAGTTCTCCATTTCAGGAAGCTCAAACACTATGGGGATCTGGGTACAAGCTTCCACGACACAGAAGACGCACCCCCACCTCCTATGCATGTGGACGTGGATATGGAGTATGTGATTGTCGACATCATGGGGCATCGGCTTCTTGGAATAAACGACAAAGCATCTGGTCCAGTGGCATGGCTAGAACGCTACGCATACTACCTAGGTGCCCTATGACAACCTCCAATATGTTAATCACTTGATTAACATCTACTACCATCATCACCGGTCTACGCTTGCTAACACACCCAGACATCGCAGCTAAAGGGAGGGGGGGGGGGGGGGGGGGGGGAGTGTTACACGAGTCCCAAAACTCTACGATTGGGCATTTTTGCCATTCCATTTATGGCCCACCACGCACCGACCCTCAGAGTTTTGCCCCGTTCGGCCAAGGGAGTTTTGTCGAGTGTTCTGTTTAAGAATTTTGTGACAAATTCGAGCACCTACCAGACTTATTGATAGAGTGTCACAAAATCTGTTGATGTTTTGATATTTTCTGGTCGACTTTGCGACCATGTTAGACTTTTGTAATCATGGGCTTTGATGTTCTTCAAGCCCCCAAATTTCTCGATGGATTTTCTTTAAGTAGTCACTCACGGCACGATCTTGCATGCATCGCTCGGCTTGAGCACCAAGCACCCAACACATGCCTCATTTTCATTCTTGGCATTGTGTATATGTGCTCGACTCACTCAACACTTGTTATGCAAGTACACTAACTGCTGAATGAAGATCATCCATTTGTCCCAAATCCTTGAATTGTCTTTTGTCTTGCACCTAATCCGTATGAACCACCTCTTACGTTCCGCTCGGTGCAATAGTTGAAACATATGGTGTACCAATGCTTTAGAGGTATGGTGCGGCATGAAAATCCATAACGGGATACTTGTAAGTGACCATGCTTTCTCATAGCGCTATACTAGCTACCAAATCAACTGTCAAATCTTGCTTCAATTGCGTTGACTTGCATTATCTTTGTTAGATGCCAGATTTTTTTCCATGAAATCAACAAGTAAAGGTTGTATTTTCTGGCAACCCCCTTGTAAAATTCGAGGGTTGTGGGTTTTTTCTCAGGTTTGAGCACCTTTCGGTCGCGAGGTAGCCGGGGCTTGGGAGGTTCCCTTACATGGCATGCCGAGTTTTGTCTCCTAAACTCACTCTCACGGTGGACAATTTATTTCTCCAAGTAGGCTATGACAACACACAAAATTTCCCTATCCATTATTCTAATATCAATTGGTTCGATAATCTTGTTTCTGGCTTTTTCCTCATGTGAGGTTATGGGCTGCTGAAAGGTCACTAAAGTTCGAGCCTATTTGCTTCCTAACCCATTAGGAGCTCAAACGTGATCGCGTTATTGGAAGGTCTAAGCTGACCTGAACGACTGGACGGTCCTTGTGAGGCCTCAGCGATTCTGGCTATCCATGCTTTCTAAATTTCACAACTTTTTGTTTATGTTTAATCGGCAGAGCTCGAAGTGAGACTTTGACGGCAAAAGTGTTGTTTTGTTTTGCGTTTTTGACTGTTATGTGCCAGAATTGACATGCTTTGAACATAATGTGTAATCTTTTGGTTACAGGAGAACATTGTCCCTCAAGATCCTGCCTTTTGGGCGGCGTACAAGGTTAGAAACTTGAGTCAGGTCGGAGCTTGGCGATTAACCGGCTCATCAACCCTATGATGATTGTGAAACGTCACAATTATGAGAGGTAGCTTTTCAAAATAGCCGGTGGACATGTCTCAATGTCTAGATTATCGCCGTTCATGGCATGTTTCACACTGAACAAACTCAACTCACCGTGTAACGTCGTGGCGAGTTGAGTGCGTATGGTTGCTGAACTTGTTCTTAAAAAAATGACGTCAACCATGCTCAAAGGACTCGATGGCACACACTTGTCCACGTCAAAGTTCATCCAGTGCCGGTGTGACACCCTCCGCTTGTACCTAGCACGGATGTTTTGAACTCTGTTGTTTTTTTTGCATTCCTGAAACACGAGGGGCATCATACTTTTTATGACATCGCTCTGGTAGATGACATCATTCTCTAAGCGAAGACATGCAAGATGAATCAGCAGTTTGGACGACAACTTTTTGCCCTGAGATTACCTGACCGGCTTGAGTTGCTATGAGTTGCTACACCTCCGAAGCTGTAACAACCTTGTAGCAACTCGTCGACGGAAGTTTGCGCATTCATCGTGGGGTGCAACTCGATATCATTGGTCAACGCTGACACTTCTGTGTTGGAAGTCTCAGGATAAGTTTGTATTACTGAGCATTGGGCCTTGCAATCTCTGCAATCTGACCGCTTTATGACACCCTTTTCTACGATTAGGTTGACCGTTAGTACAAGAAACGTGATTGACCACACTAGCAGTCATCGCGGCTTTCAGTCAATGGGGTCGGAATCCCGTCCTTGCACATAGCTAAAGCATTCGTCCAAATAGAATGACTTGAACCGGACTGTGAAGATTCCGCTCTTAGTGGTCTGCGACAGCGAGTGCCTACACTGACTAATCCAAACCGAACCTCAATTTTCCTGTCAGTGCTGTCCTGCTGGAGCAATTTCCTAGGAGCTCCGGTGTGACGGCAAATGCCCAAGGAAGACCTTGGGTGAGGCTGGTTGCGGTTGAAATCGTGGGTTGAACGCCCTCAACCCACAATTCCGTCCAAATCGGATGCTGCTGTGGAACTTCCTCCTCCCACTCAGTTGAGTTTAGTGGTTGGGTGGTTTTCGCGAGTTTGTTTTCCTTTATTTTTACCATCAATGGCTGAACATGCAATTGGAAAGCGAGGTTCGCTGCCTCATTTATTTCTCACAGCATGCATTTCTTTCACGATCTGGCAGGGACGGCCAGCTTCCCATCGCAGGTTGGAATAGGCGAGTACAGGTGGATATGGGTGAAGCCATAGACTTCACCCACGCACGTCCGTGACCTATTCACTGGCCTAGCCCTGTGTAGTCCGTGGAGGACACTGAGTGTCCTGAATTTCGTGGGTGGATGAACCGGGTGAATTGTCGCGCAGCCATTCCCAACTGCGGCCAATTCCGCAGTTCAACCGACAGCTCGCTTCGGTCGGCGAAGTTGGTTGGACTGCCTGTGCAGTGCATGGCCGCTCTTTGGCCATGCTCTAGGCAAGGGAAGTGGCATGGGGATGTCTCCCCACTCGATCGGGCCACGATGGAACGGATCGGACAACACATAGGATCCTGTCCACCGGGCCAAATGTTTGGATGTGCGCATGTCTCATGTACACACAGCTTCGACATCGGCAACCGGCATGATTTTGGTGAAAATGCTGACGAAAATCGTTAAGAATCGATGTTTTGACCATCCAAAGCAACCAAGCAGCCGCGAGTTGGGAAATTCAGCCCAACCCTCCATTTTGACTGCAACCAGCCTCACCCCTTTAAATCGCAAGTTTTAAAGGGAGGGAACGCAGAACGCAGATCGAAGTTGCTTGGGAGCTACGTTCATCCAGCCTATCTTGGCGACTGCTCAGGTCATCGCCTCAGACAAGTTTGCCCATAATCCTATGGTCAATTGCAACAGCTTACATGATTTTGCGAACTAATGCCACTGACTAGAACATCAATAAACTAATTCTTGCCGCCTTGAGTGTATACAAACTATTTGCGTCGCCTAGAGATTTTCCAACATATTTGCTTCGTGTAGAACTAGTCGTCAGTGCTTCGGCTCAGTAACGCGTTAGCGATCTGTTGCCTGCAATTTGTGTTCTTCTCCCACGCAAGTCTACCAGGAGGTTCCTGTCCTTTTACGTGTCTGGATCTGACTTCATCTTGCCCTCTCTCTGGGCACTCCCCC
>SZWC01003437.1:81801-99706 GCA_023375785.1 Penium margaritaceum
TCAAACAACTGCAAAAATGCGGGTATCCATTCTCCTTCGCTCACTCTCATCAACATCAACCTTTGGAAGATGAAGAGTCATTTTGCTAGGGTGTTTGATTGATGCACGCGTGAGAGTTTCATGTAGGCCTCGGCAGCCGATGTGCATCCTGTGATGTGGGAGTGTTGAGTCCTATTGATGGACGTCACAAGTATGGCGAGAGCCATGTTATTCTTTTTTGTCCATGTTGCAATGCCAGCCGCATGTGTATTCACTGTCGCATTGGTGGGTGCTGTCTCGGTCCCTTTTACGATGTTGAGGTAGCCACGCACGTTCATGAAAATCTCATACTGCTCTTTCCACAAGGGAAAACCTATCCCTGTGAACTTGGACATACCTGCCTCAAAGCAGGCTTGAGTCAGATACGCCATTCTTTGCCGTTGCTCGTCTTCTCTACTTTGCTGCTGCTTTGCTTTGTCGAGGTCGATGAGGCTGATGAGGCTGCTGACTGCAGCCGTTGACAAAGGTGTGGATGGTTACGTTGAATACCCCTCCTGCCGATGATTGCGTAAGGCAATGGTGCCGTCGTGAGAAAAACAAACTCGGGGTTGTGCCATCTTCTAAAGGAGTAGAGCTTTATCCCTTTGGGGTTTGAGGGTCTTGTCCAACATAGACAGGGCTATTCCTTGTCCCCTAGTCTGCCACGTGCACGCACCCTACCTGAAGAAGCCGATGGAGCCGATGGAGCAGATTGGAGCCGTTTGATCTTTGTGTCCCTGATGTATCTGTGTACCCTGCAAGAGCACCCGTGAGTCAGTCTTGGAAGCGTACCTTAGAACCAGAAGTGTGGGCCCATAACCCTTTGTCAATGTGCCAGATAGCAACGGTCTAGAATACGGGTCCCGACATGGGAGGCCACAAACCGCTCTTGGTATTTCAAACAAGATAACATATCACCCTCGAACAAGGGATCTACACTTCAGGTTTGTTCAGTTTGCAATCTCACAAAGTCCGCATGAAGATCTTTAGTGTCTACCCTTGGTTGGACACTTTGTGAGGAGTCTCAAAGGCAAGAACTGTAAATGGATCCATGCAGGGTACAGGCTTTTGCACTTGCACAGCTTTGCTCATGCTTCTGCTTGTAGTGGCTCTACAGGAGCCGACCTCAGCCTGTAGTTCTTCTTGCCGCATCCTAAGATCGTCAAGTGTCATCCTCAAAGCAGGCTTTAGTAAGCTTCCTAGAAGCTTCCTGTCGCATTGTGGGCCACAAAGAAAAAATGTGGCTGTCGCGGGGTTTGAGCCCGCGACAGCCACATCCACCCATGAGCTCCGTTGCCTCTCTCAACTAGACCACAAAGTATTGTTTCCTATGATGATCTCCAGGTGGCATACTCATTATGGGCAGTGCATTCCTGGCCTATCTCAGAATAGACCGAGGGGACATACTCCATAGAGAAGTGCATGCCTTGTCTTTCCATGCAACCAGCCAGCCTGCCAGCTAGCCAGTGGACAAGGTGCATACCATTCAACAGAGAGATGCAGCAAGGGGAAGGTGAGAGCCAGCGCACCGTAAGAAAATCTGCTGCTGGAGTGGGTCCAGGCCGCTGCAAAACTACCTCGTGCAGTTCCTTTCCCTGGCCGCAGAGATTGATGGTACTGTTGAACGCTGGAGAGGATGGATGACGATGACGTTTGGGTGCAGGGGCAAGTCACATGCACAGAGGAGAGAACAGCGCGGGTGCAGGTCACCATGAGATTGGCGGTTTGACTGGGCTGATCCTTGTGCCGTGCGGAAGATGGTTCTAGAGCTGATGTTTGCCGATTGATAGATGAACTGGGTGTATGGGAAAAGCCACGTGTGCTGCTGATGATGATTGATGACGATGATGAGGAAGGTGGCAGCAGACATGGAGGAGGAGCTAATGAAGATGTACATGAAGTTGATGCGGTTGATGAGGCCAGCGAGAGGGTGTTGAAAAAACAGGGGATTCTGCTGGTGTCACTTGAGTGACGGCTTGTTCCACCAGTTGGCTCAAGACTGACGAGCAAGAAGACTGGTGGTGTCGGATGCCCTGACCCCAAGGGGATGCCTACTTCAGCAAAGGTGGAGCGAGGAAAGAACTTGCTGAGGAAGCAGAAACATTTTCTGGCATCAGAGGAGTGACGGATTGTTACACCAGTTGGCTCGAGACTGACGAGCAGGAATGCTGGTGGTGTAGGATATCTTGACACCAAGCGGCCTCCTAAATTTGCGGTGGGGAGTGACAAGGCAGCTAGGAAGGATGACACGGAGAGTAGTAGGAAAAGATGGTGGAAGGGACGTCGATGCAGATGGAGGTGATGAAGCAGGACATGAAGGATGTAACGTTTGGAGGACACAATGCGAAGGGCGCTGCAGGAGGTAGAAGCAGAAATGAAGAGGAAACCGTGCCACGCACTCTCAAGATCCGTCAGGAATGGCAGAGGACGTGCAGGATCTTCAGAGAACAACATCGGAGGAGAGCAATGCAGGTGGAGAGGAGGAAGGAGGAGAAGTAGTATGAAGCTTCGCCAAAGGTGGTGGTAGAGAGCGGCTCAAGGGCTGCTGTCAACTATTGGCGATGGAGGAGGGCTGGACGCTTCCATGGGCGTGTGATTGGATGCAGGGCTCTGTCGTGGTGATGAGCTCCGCCAAAGCTTGGGAAGGGGTTGAGGCGAGTGGATGCATCAGGGACAGGAGGGTACAAACCGCCATGTGCGGATGACTAGACCTAGGGAGGGATGTAGTCCTCGGATCAGTGTTGCTGCTGAGGAGCGGAGTAAAGCTAGCAGAGATGATGTAAGTGGAAAAAGCGGTGAAAACCAACGACTGAAGAACTGCTGAAAATAGAGGGCAGGCAAAGAGAGCGGCAAAGTGATGGCTTGGTCAGTGATTACCAAAAGATGTTGTCTGATTCTCAGAATAATGGAGAGAGCAGAGCGGGTTATGTGAAAAGTAGGTAGAAGCAATGTAGTGTGAGGTAGCATGAGAAAGAGATGACGAGAGCAGACAGCTGCAAAGAGATGCAAGGAGTTAGACAAAAATGCCAAAGAAGACATTGTGGGAGCCAAGGTAGAGTGATAGAGTAGACTGAAGCACGGCAAGAAAGAGCATTGGAGATGAGAAGATAGTCTTATTGTGACGAGTAGAAGTGAGCTGAGGATCGAGAGTGATGGAGCAAAGAGGTGCAAGAGCAGAGGTTGGATAGCAAAGGATGAGTGAGCGAGAGGCAAGCAGAGCGCAGACACGGCAGCAAGGCCGCGGAACCAAAGGAAAAGTAAATGAAAGGATTGTTCTGGGTTAATCTTGAAGAAGTAAACACCCTCGGTACATGTATGTCAGAATAGGACTAAAAACGAGTAGACGGCGGCTTTTGCACTAGCCGGACGCATCTGCAATGTGGTTGCAGCTAGGGATGGTTTGGATTTGGTGCAATGGTTGTGCACAAAAAACGCTATNGAGGAGATGAGCATTATTGCGAGATCTGGATTCAGTTCATCCAGGAGGTGGAGTATCACCTTGTTGGAGTCGTTTGTTTCTGAAACTCACTTCGTGACTTTATTGCATATGGATTATTGGACCCCACTCCTATGGGGGGTCCAGTGCATAGGGCTAGTGTATGAGGAAAATGATCTCGTTTTCCATATGAAAACACATTGATCATGCAATCATTATGTAATTTTGTGCTATGTGGAATTCTGGACCTACGCTCCTAAGGCGGGAACCACTTCATGGGAATAGAGTGTGTGTAATGGTGATTTCCACCCTGTCACAAGAAGTGAGGTAACGTGGAGTACACGAGCATAGGAGAATGACAAGCATGAAGGGCTGTGTGATTGTGCAAGGAGTAAGACGGAAATGCGGCTTAGGATATGTGAGAGTAGAGATGGATTGAAGAAAAGAAGAGTAGACATGAGCCCGATGACAGAATGTTGGAGGTGAGGAGGGCAACTTGAAGTGACGAGTAGAGATTGAGGTAATGACCAGAGCTGAGCGGAGGAGTGGGAGTGACAGCGTAAAGAGGCACGCGACTGAGTTCTCAGTCGCCTCTTGTGTTGGTACCTCTTGTGTTGGTAGTGGTATGCATCATCCCATATGAGAGAGTTTTCAACTCCATAGTGCATGAGCAGAGTGTTATTTCTCTGAGGTCAATAGGGAATTAATCAACCAACTGATAAACTTTAAATTCAGGGACTTGCTTGCGTCGTGTCCTAAACNTGCAGCGGTGATGCCGTAGTCATGCAGAATTTCAGGGTAGAGAGTCTTATAGAATTGAAGTGTTCAGTCTTCTGCGGTTGAAGTCCAGGATGTATGCCGCAAGAATTGCATCTTTCCGGTGAGATCTGGAAAGCTATCGTTGATGCGGCACATGGTGCTGATGTTGGCACTAGTGGGTGTGGAGGCACCCTCAAGGATGCCTAGCTCTCACTGGTTCATGCTACCAATGTTTGGGGCAGCCAATGGACACCTTTGGTGAAGAGTGTAGAGCACAAGGATCACAGATGTGACTGGGCAGAACACGTCGCATTCAGTAGAACTGAATGGAAACACGTTTTTGCTAGTTAGCATAGTGAGATTATATCCGATCCTTGTACCCAGTGATCTAAGCTTTCCAACACAACCAAGCACGCCCAAATCGGAGCAGTAGAGCCCCTGCTACGGCCATCAAAGTAACCCTTGGAGGAGCTGCCCACCTTGCCTTGCACGCTAGGCAATGGGAGGCACTTCGACGATGACTCGTCGGAGCGCCTTTTCTCGCCCACAAGTCAATGAGAAGTTTATCCTGGTCAAGGAGAGTCTTCTGGTTGCTTCCTTTATGACCCTGGTGCATCTGGAGCTCGTTGGGGACGAACTCGGATCACTGGCGGTGGATTAGCCCGCCACCCATGGCGGGTACCAGATTCCACCAGACCAACACCCGAACTTTGGGCTAGGCTAGCTTTCTGAATACTCACTCAAATCGAGCGATTCAAAGCTCGATCCTGGATGGAAAACTCTAAGCAATTCATGTCTTAAGTCAGACCAGGTGTTCGACCACTCCTCAGTGGTCTAACCAGGGAGTACGATGAACGGCACTCATGGCAAGGGGCACACCATGTCAACAATCTCCCCCTTGCACCGCACCCTTGATGCCCTGTCCTTGGAACCTGTAGCATTTTAAACTTCACAGCGTAGACCAAGCTCCATGCAACTTGCATCATGCCTGTCCTTGGGCTATGCCTTGGTCATGGCATCGGCGATCATGCGCTTAGTGCAACAATGCACAATGGCCGCATCTCCCTTTGCCACCAAGTCTCACGCGTAGTGATGCCGGATCTCGATGTGTTTGGTCCTCCTATGCAGCACCGGGTTCTGGGTCAGGCTAATGGCACTCATGTTGTCGACATTGAGTATCGTCGGCTTCGTTTGTGGCATCCCGATCTCATTTAGCAGCCGCCGCAGCCACACCACCTCCTTTGCGACTTCCGCAAGTGCGATGTACTCCGCTTCGGTGCTGGACAGTGCCACACAGTCTTGCTTCCTGCTTGCCCATGAAACTGCTGCACCGCCAAGCACAAACACGTACCCCGACGTTGATTTTATGTCATCCACATCACCAGCCCAGTCGGCTTCGGAGTAGCCGAACAACTCAAGGGAGTCGTCACGCGCTCCCCCTCCAAACACGAGCCGCGACAGTTTTGTACTCTTGAGATAGCGGAGGATCCGCTTCACCGCTTGCCAATGTAGTGGCCCGGGGTGAGCAACATAGCGGCTCACTTGGCCCTCCGCAAAGGCCAGGTTGGGCCGAGTTGCCACCATGGCGTACATGATGCTTCCCACCGAGGTCTGGTACGGCACACCTGCCATCTCCTCCTTCTCCTCATCCGTGCTCGGCCCCATGCTCGAGCTAAGCTCACATGTGGTGGTCATGGGTGTGCCGATGGGGTCGCACACCTCCATGTTGTAGCAGCGGAACACCTCTTGCATGTACTTTGCCTGCCCCATCTCCAGCATGTGTGCCTTGCAGTCCCTCTTGATGGCGACACCGAGGTAGTGCTCAAGCTCGGCCATGTCGGTCATTTTGAACCGACCTCCCAGCTGCCGCTTTAGGTTCACCAACTCCTCCATGTCCGATGACACAAGGATGAGGTCATCCACATAAAGGACCACAATCTGGTGCAACCCCGGCTGCTTCCGCATGTACACATTGTGATCCGCCTCGTAGCGCTTGAAGCCAAGCTCGGCCATGAAGCCGTCCATTTTCAGGTACCACATGAGTGGCGCTTGCTTCAGCCCGTAGAGCGCCTTGCAAAACCGGCACACCTTCCCCGACGGTACGTCTACCCCCTCCGGCACCTCCATGTATGTCAATGCACCGGATAGCAACGGTCTAGAAAACGGGTCCCGACATGGGAGGCCGCCCACCGCTCTTGGTATTGCAACCAAGATAACATATCAGCCTCGAACGAGGGATCCACACTTTAGGTTCGTTTGGTTTGCAACCTCACAAAGTCCGCATGTTGGTCTTTAGTGTCTACCTTTGGTTGGACACTCTGTGAGGAGTTTCAAAGGCAAGAACTGTACATGGATGCATGCAAGGTACAGGCTTTTATACTTGCAGAGCTTTGCTAAAGCTTCTGCTTGTACTTGCTCCACTGGAGCCAACCTCAACCTACATTCCTACTTGGTGCGTCCTTAGACTGCCAAGTGTCATCCTCAAGGTAGGCTCTAGTAAGCTTCCTAGAAGCTTTCTGTCCCAGTTTTGGCCACAAAGAAAATTGCGGCCGTCGCGGGGTTTGAACCCGCGACCTCTCGTTTGAGACTCCAGTGCCTAATCAACCAAGCCAAAAAGGTATGGTTCCTATGATGAGCCACAGGGGACATACCCATTATGGGAAGTGCATTCCTGGCCCATCTCAGAACAGACCAATGGGACGTACTCCATAGAGCAGTGCATGCCTTGTCTGTATGTGTAGCTAGCCAGCTAGGCAGTGGACAAGGTGCATACTATTTCAACAAATCTCTCCCTTGCACCTCTGTCCATCTGTCCCTTGCTCGGCTCCATCAATGCCTTGGAGCTCACCCTTCCTCTACCGCACTCCTCATGCGGAATCCACGAATGCCTGCATAATGCAAGTCGCTCTCCAGCGGCTTGGTCATGCAGTCTGCAAGCATGCTCTTTGTTCCGCAGTGTATAAGTCCACCACGTTCTTCATGACCAGGTCACATGAGTAGTGGTAACGTATGTCGATGTGCTTCGTTCGCCGGGAGATGATCTTGTCTTCAGCCATCGAGATGGCGCTCATGTTTTCCACGTGTATGATCGTGGCGTCCTTCTGTGGCACTGTCATTTTGCCAAGCAGGCTGTGGAGCCATTGAGTCTCCTTGCACACCTCAGACAAAGCAACGTACTCTGCCTCAGCCGTGGACACAGAAACACAATCCTGCTTCCTGCTGGCCCATGAGATGGCAGCGCCATTCAAGATGCACACGTATCCAGAGGTGGATTTCCTGTCGTCACAATTTCCTCCCCACTCAGCGTCGGTGTAGCATTTCAGACGAAGGGGGTCTGTTCCTTCTTGGCCTCCAAGGACGAGGCTCATGTGACGTGTCTTCTGCAGGTAGCGCAAGATGCGCTTGACTGCCTGCCAATGTTGTGGCCCAGGGTTGGCTACGAATCTGCTCACTTGTCCCACAGCATAGCAGATGTCCGGACGAGTCCCTACCATGGCGTACATGATGCTACCCACGGCGGACTGGTAGGGGATGTCTTGCATCTCCCTTTGTTCGGCTTTGTTGCTTGGTGACATGGAGGCCTTCAGCTTTGTGTCGGTTGTCATTGGGGTGCTGACAGGTTTGTAGTCTTCCATGTGGTAGCGCTTCAGTACCTCACCAATGCATTTGGTTTGGTTGAGTTCGATGGTGCCTGCTACTCGGTTGCGGTGGATGGCAATCCCAAGGTAGTACTCGAGAGGACCCATGTCCTTCATCTTGAACCTTTTGCTGAGGTCAGACTTCAGCCCATCCAGCAGCTCGATCGAAGACGAGCAGATGATCAGATCATCCACGTATAGCGCAACCAGCATCAGCCCTCTCCCATCATCGGGCACGTACATGCTCGGGTCATTCTGGCAATGCGCGAAGGAGAGGCCGGTCATGAAACCATCCATCTCTTTGTACCACATCCTTGGGGCCTGTTTCAGCCCGTAGAGCGCTTTACCAACTTGCACACCTTGCCCTTGGGAGCTTCGACTCCTTCGGGCACCTCCATTAGCACTTCCTTGTCAAGCTTCCCATAAAGGAAAGCTGTCCTGACATCCATCTGGTGTATCTCCAAGTTCTTTGCGGCAGCAATGCCAAGGAGAGAGCGGATGGAGGCAAAGGACACGACGGGCGCGAACGTCTCATCGTACTTGGAGCCCGGGCGTTGAGAGAACCCCTTAGCAACTACCCTTGCCTTGAACTTGTCGATGTTGCCGTCTTGCTTCTTCTTCACTCGGAGGACCCACTTGGATCCCACCACGTGGGCCTTGTCGGGTCTATCCACCAGCACCCACGTGCCGTTCTCGGCAATGGATGCGAGCTCGCTATCCACTGCCTCCTTCCACTTGGCCGCATCTGGGCCATTCATGGCCTCCGGCACTGTGGATGGCTCTCCCTGAGCCATGCACGACCAGCTAAGGCCGGTCCAATCATCCTCATACCGCAAAGGTGCTCTCTTTGGTCGCCAACTGCGCCGGGGTAGTGGTGCAGCTTCTTACTTTGGTGCTGGTGCTTCCACAGGTGGTGGTTTGTCGTCGTCGTCGTCGTCAGAAGAGTCGTCAGACTCCAAGTCAGACTCGGAAGCCTCGGACGCCTCGGTATCCGCGTCCATGTCAGATGCTGCATCATCCTCCGCAGCCACTCTCCCATTCCCACCACCTGCTGGCAAGGCGAGCCAGTTGTCGGGTGCTTGGTCTCCGGACTCAAGCAACACTATCCACTCTCCCGCTTTGGGAGTGAGGGTCGGGTCCAATAGCTCTCCCTTTCCAAGGGTGTGTTCGTCAAACACGACGTCGCGGCTCCTCATGAGCTTGCCTGCTGCCTGGTCCCAAAGCCGATAGGCTTTGTGTGACGTGTCGTACCCAACCATAATGCACTTCTTGGAGCGTGCGTCAAGCTTGCCTCCACCTTCTCCCGACTGGATCTTCACCCATGCAGTTGACCCGAACACCTTCAGATGAGATGCATTGGATTTCTTTCCCGACCATGCTTCTTGTGGGATCTTCAGCTGCTTATCCTGCTCCTTTCCATGCTTCCGCAAGGCGGTCGCTGGTGTGAGGTTCAAGAGGTAGCAAGCCGTTGTTGCTGCTTCAGCCCAAAAACGAGGTGGGAGCTTGGCGTCAAAGAGCATGCTTCGCACCATGCCGAGTAGGGTCTGGTTCATCCTCTCACCAACGTCGTTGCTTTGGGGGTTGTAAGGGGTGGTTTGCTTGTGGCGGATGCCATGATGCTTGGGCCAAGGCTTGCATGCCTCGTACTCACCCTCGTTGTCACTTTCGAGCGCCTTCACCTTCTTGGACGTTTGCCGCTCCACCATGGCGACGAACAGGAGGAGCTTCTCCTTAACCTCTCCCTTTGTTTTGAGGAAGTAGATCCACAACTTGCGGCTGTGGTCATCAATGAAGGTCAGGAAGTACTTGTTTCCTCCGTTAGACGGTGTGCAGAAGGGTCCCCACACGTCACTGTGTATCAGTTCCAAGACGTGCTCTGCTCGTTGACCTCCTCTCCCAAACGGCTTCTTCTTTGCCTTCGCTTGGAGGCATGGTTCACGCAATGTACACCCTTTGCCATGCTTCATAGTGCACCCTTCCATTCCGCGGACTACCTCTTGCTCTTGCATCTTTTGCAGCGTGCTGTTGGCCACGTGGCCAAATCGCCGGTGCCATAGCTCAGCATCTGTGTCCTTGGTTGATGTGGCGGCCGCAACGGTCGCCAGTGGTGCATCCTTTGGCTCCGGTGCCACTGTCTTGGTGGCACATGCGAGTCCCTCATCCGACGCCTTGGTGACTTTGGTTTGAAGCACATAAGGCCGTCAACTCTTGGAACTTGAAGCATGAGGTCGTCTTTGGTGTACAAAATCTGGATGTCCTCGTTTTTAAGGGCCACCGCTTCCTTGTTGGTGAACACTACTTTCATGTTGTTGTCGATGATTTGTGAGGCGGACAGCAAGTTGGCTGCAAAGGAGGGCATGTACACCACCTTTTGAAGGTTGACTGCCTTCTCCGCACCATTCACTTTGAACGTGATCACATTGTCCCCTTCGCCCATGGCTTGGACGACGCCACCGTTTGCACACTTGATGCGCATGACAGATTCGGCCATGGAGACAAATCCACCCTTCTCTTTTGATGAGTGGTGGTTGGTGCCCGAGTCAAGGGCAAATGCCCCGGGCTTAAGGATCGATGCGCCCTTCATGGGCAGCCCCCTAGCCATCATGTTGGTGAGCTCCTTCTTCTCCTTTCCACCTTTGTTCCCGCCTTCTCCCTTGGGACTACGACAGTCCCTAGCCCAGTACCCAGCCTTGCCACAGTTGTGACAGTTTCCGGGCTTCTTGGAACTCTTCTCGCCACAATTGCCTTTCCCTCCACCGCCACCGCTTCCGCTGCTGCCTTGACTGGAACGAGAGCTTGCACTTTATCCACCGAAGCGAGAGGCATAGGCTGAGATGTTTGCCTCAGCGCCACTGAGTCGCATGGACTCGTTGCGGACGTGTTCGGCGACAGCCTCGTACGTCAGATTTGCCTCCTTCCAACCACCAAATACGGTGATCAAGGACCCCCAGCTTTCCGGCAGCGCCATTAGAAGGATCATGGCACGCATGTTGGAGTCAAGATTCCATTCCATTTGCTGGACCTCTTGCAGCACGTTGTCGAACGACTGCAAAAATGCGGGTATCGATTCTCCTTCGCTCACCCTCATCGACATCAACCGTTGGAAGATGAAGAGTCGGTTTGCTAGGGCATTTGATTGATGCACGAGTGCGAGTTTTGCGTAGGCCTCGGCAGCCAACGTGCATCCTATGATGTGGGAGTGTTGAGTCTCGTTGATGGACGTCACAAGAATGGCGAGAGCCATGTTGTTCTTCATCATCTATGCTGCAAGGTCAGCCGCATGCGTCGTCACGGTCGCAGCGGCGGGTGCTATCGTGGTCCCTTTTAGGATGTCGAGGTAGCCACGCACGTTCATGACAATCTCAAACTGCCATTTCCACAAGGGAAAACCTGTCCCCGTGAATTTTGGACATACCCGCCTCAAGGCGGGCTGGAGTCGGATCCACCATTTCTTGCGGTTGCTCGTCTTTTCTGCTTCCCTGCTACTCTGCTTCGTTGAGGCCGATGAGGCTGATGAGGCTGCTGACTGCGACCGCTGTCAAAGGTGCAGTTGGTTCCGTTGCATACCCCTCCCGCCAATGATCGCCTAAGGCGATGGTGCCGTTGTGAGAGAACGGACTCGGGGTCGTACCACCTTCTAAAAAGGGGTAGAGCTTAATCCCGTTGGGGCTCGAGGGTCTTGTCCAACATGGACAGAGCGATTCCTCATCCCCTAGTCCGCCACGTGCGCGCACCCTACCTGAAGAAGCCGATGGAGCCGATGGAGCAGATGGAGCCGTCCGATGGTCGTGTCCCTGTTGTACCTGTGCGCCCTGCAAGACCACGCGCTAGTCGGTCTTGGAAGCGTGCCTAAGAACCAGAAGTGTGGGCCCATAACCCTTTGTCAATGCGCCGGATAGCAACGGTCTAGAAAACGGGTCCCGACATGGGAGGCCGCCAACCGCTCTTGGTATTGCAACCAAGATAACATATCACCCTCGAACGAGGGATCCACACTTTAGGTTCGTTTNTCCCCTAGTCCGCCACGTGCGCGCACCCTACCTGAAGAAGCCGATGGAGCCGATGGAGCAGATGGAGCCGTCCGATGGTCGTGTCCCTGTTGTACCTGTGCGCCCTGCAAGACCACGCGCTAGTCGGTCTTGGAAGCGTGCCTAAGAACCAGAAGTGTGGGCCCATAACCCTTTGTCAATGCGCCGGATAGCAACGGTCTAGAAAACGGGTCCCGACATGGGAGGCCGCCAACCGCTCTTGGTATTGCAACCAAGATAACATATCACCCTCGAACGAGGGATCCACACTTTAGGTTCGTTTTGTTTGCAACCTCACAAAGTCCGCATGTTGGTCTTTAGTGTCTACCTTTGGTTGGACACTCTGTGAGGAGTCTCAAAGGCAAGAACTGTAAATGGATACATGCAAGGTACAGGCTTTTATACTTGCACAGCTTTGCTAAAGCTTCTACTTGTAGTGGCTCCACTGGAGCCAACCTGAACCTACATTCCTACGTGGCGCGTCCTTAGACCGCCAAATGTCATCTTCAAGGCAGGCTCTAGTAAGCTTCCTAGAAGATTCTTGTCCCAGTTTTGGCCACAAAGAAAACTGCGGCCGTTGCGGGGTTTGAACCGGCGGCCTCTGGTTTGAGACTCCGGTGCCTAATCAACCAAGCCAAAAAGGTATGGTTCCAATGATGAGCCACAGGGGACATACCCATTATGGGCAGTGCATTCCTGGCCCATCTCAGAGCAGACCAAGGGGACATACTCCATAGAGCAGTGCATGCCTTGTCTGTATGTGTAGCTAGCCACCTAGGCAGTGGACAAGGTGCATACTATTTCAGCATGCCTTGTCCAGGTCGCCGTTGAGGAATGCGGTTTTTACACCCATGTGATGGACTTCGTAGTCGCGTGCCGCCACCACCAAGAGGATGGAGCGGATGGAGGCAAACTTTGCCACCGGTACGAAGGTTTCATCATAGTGTTCACCCTTCCGCTGGGCGTACCCCTTCGCGACCAGCCGCGCCTTGTACCGCTCCACCTTCCTCTCCTTGGTGAGCTTCTTCGTGAAGATCCACTTGGAGCCAATGATTTTTGCTCCCTCCGCCCTGTAAATCAGCTGCCAAGTGCTTTTCTCTTCATGGGAGGCGAGCTCAGATTTTATAGCTCCCTCACACTCAGCCCCATCCTTCCGCTGCAACGCTTCCTTGACGGTCTCGGGCTCCTCTTGCGCAAAGAACGCTCGAGCGAACCCAGTCCACGTGCTGCCTCCGTGGGTCGAAGAGCCGGTACGCCTTGCTCCCGCTCTCGTACCCGACGAAGATACAACGGGGAGTTCACGGGTACAGCTTGCCCCGCCCCTCCCGTGTATGCACAACAACATGTGTAGCACATCCAAACGTGCGGAGGTGAGCCACAGTTGGCTTCCTCCCACTCCACACTTCTTGTGGCGTCTTCCACACCTTGGACTCCGCATCTTTTTAGCGGCTTTGTCAACGTCAGGTTCATGATGTACGCTGCTTTCCGTGCCGCCTCGCCCCAGTACCACTACGCGAGGCCGGCATCGCTCAACATGGACCGGACCATGTTGAGGATTGTGCAGTTTGCCCTCTCGACGACGCTGTTTTGTCACAGAGAGTGTGGCGTAGTTTTCAACCACGCGATCCCCTTGCTCTTCATCCATGCCGAGCAGCCCTCATACTCGCCGCCGTTGTCGCTCCGGAACGCCTTCACCGTCAACCCTGTTTGCCGCTCCACTGCTGCCACAAACTCCTGCATAAATGTCATAACATCACTCTTCCTCTTGATGATGTAGAGGTAGATCTTGCGGCTGTGGTCGTCGATGAAGGTGATGAAGTAGTGTGCCCCACCAATGGAGGGCTCGAACGGTCTGCACACATCTGTATGCACCACCTCCAACTTTGTCGATGCTCGCGTCCCTTTGCCATCGAACGGTTGTCGCGTCACCTTGCTGACCACACCGCTTACACACAGAATTCTTGGCTGCATCGAGGTCCTTGACTTCAAGACCCCGCACCACTTTCTTCTTTGCCATGTCCTTCACAATTGATGGATCGATGTGACATAGGCGGCGGTGCCATAGGTTTAGGTTTCCTTCATCCTTCGTCATGAGGTTGACGGCGTCAGTCCTCGCCGCACTGGCAAGAACCTTGGTACGAAGAAGGTACAGGTCCTCCTCCCTCTTGCTACGTGCAATCACCTCGCCATCCCCCTCCTTTCGGATGATGGCCTCTTTCTTATTGAAGAGTACCTGGAGCCCCTTATTGGTAAGACGGCTCACTGACAGCAGGTTTGCCCCAAAGTTGGGCATGTGGAGCATGTCATAGATGGTGCACGGAATGATTTTCCAGTTCACCACCGACTCAATGCGAACATTTCCTTCGCCCGCGGCCAACTCCGTTTTGCCGTTGGCCACTGTCATGCCCCGCTCGGTGGCGCCGTAGGTGACAAATGCCGCCCGGTTGCGTTGTGTGTGGCGGCCTGATCCGGAGTCAATCACTGTGACTTCCGGATCTGTCAAGTCGGTAGACTCCCTGGCCATCATGGCTTGGGTGTCCTTCCCGCCCTTCCCTGGCTGGTCCGACTTCTTGTTGGGGCAGTCGCGTGCGTAGTGGCTCTGTTTGCCACAATTGTAGCACTCCCCCTTGTTGTCACCTCTCTTGGTGCCGTGCTTGGCACCCTTCACCTTCTTGCCTCCCCCTCCACCTTGAGGGCGGACGGCATAGGCGGAACTTGACGTTGCCCCGCTCTCTCTCCCATGTTGCCTTCGACTTCCGACTTGAGGGGGTCAAGTCGGAGTTGACAAGTCGGTCAACGTCGACTTGGACGTCGACTTGACTTGACCCCCTCTTTCTTAGCCGGGTCTGGTTTTTACCCCATGTGTCACAAGGGACTTGACAGGCATTGACAGGCATGTTTTTTTTCTGGGGGCGGGCTCAAATCCCGCTGTGCCTAGTGAGAACTCGATGTCTTATGCGCTTTTCCATGCTAGATTGTTGCTGCTCGCGATGTCCATTCATTGGTGCATCGCATTACAAGCAATATGTGACATCAAAGCTTGGCCAACGGCCAAGCATTGGTTCTGCATGGGAGATATGACATGGCCATGCATGCTTAAAGTGTGGGTGGTGCGTGTACATTGTGTGTGAGCCTGGTGTGCTTGTTTTACGGCGTTCAATGAACCAATCGGAGGCCTTCTTGCACATAACGGAAGGATGACGTGTGTGACATGTGGCAACTGTTTGATGAGTAGTCTCACAAACCAAGTAGCAGTTTGACAAACCCGTACGTAGCGCATCCACCGTCGGACACTCCGAGGAGCCCACTTTCTGGCATATCCTTGCCATGCAGTTGTCCAGCTGAGATTCACTCTCCCCCACTCAGCCGCCATGGCTGGGAGGGGTAAGCATCCCACCTGTGCACAAGTGGCAGCCTCACCTAAGCTCCCTGTACTCTCCGGGGACTTCCTCGTCCGTATGCTCAGCAAATTCTTCTGACCCGTACCTACGTAAGCAGGCTACCCCGGGTTTCAGTGTGGAGCATGCGGTGTCATCAAGTCAGGCGGGTCAGACCGCATGCGCGGTCATGTTGGAGCAGCCGTGCACAACATCGTGAAGTGCAAGTACCCTCCTGCTGCTGCCCGGGCCATGCTTAGCCTCCCACCTCTGGCTAGCCCTCCAGACGCCTTCGTTCCATATGACGAGAAACTTTACTATGGCCAAGGAGAAGCGTCGGGGACGAAGGACCAGCCCGTGGACTGGCAAGCACTTGTCCGAGAGCGGAAGAGACAGGAGGCAAGAGCAGCGGTTGGTGTGGGTGCAGTTGGTGAAAGCAGCTGTCCAACAGACGGCGTTGACAACCCTGTCAGCAGAACACCCGCCACCATTCCTAACTCACTGCGCAGCTCCACTCCTATGTCAGCTTCCTCTCTCAACCTGGCACGGCAAACCACGATGCCCGAGCACATTGCCAACGCTGCCAACTCTCATTGTCAGAAAACAATTGTGAAGATCATGGCAAAGAATGCTCTGGCAATTTCCTTCTGCCGTGATCCTACTGTCTTTGAGCTGGTGGAAGACGCACAGTGTACAACCCCGGCCTTCAGACTGCCCAGCCGAGACAGTGTCACTGACATCATCCTTTTGGCGCTAGATGTTGAGATCGAGGAGTTGGAGGCCCCTCTTCGTAGCGGATGGGATGTTTTTGGGGTGAGTATAGGAGTGGACGAGTGGTCTGACATTCAAATCAGGCCAATCTACATGGCCATGGCAGTGAACGCTGAGGGCGTGGCTCACCTTTTCTTGAGAGATGCCAGTGGTGTTGTCCGTGATGCCAACCACGTGGCAGTCATCATCGACGGTGCCATTGTTGAAGTCAGTGCTGAGAAGGTGGTGATGGTCATCACGGATAACGCCTCCACCAACAAGAAGGCCTACTTGGAGCTGAAGAATAAGTATCCATCTGTGTTCTTCACCAATTGTGTTGCACATTCCCTGGACCTGGTTTTGAAGGATGTTGCTATGACAGAGTGGGGGGCGGCTCTGATTGCCAAGGCTGAGAGAATTGTTTCATTCTTCAGGAATAAGGACTTCTTGAGATCCTGGCTGAAAACAGAGGGAGGAAAGGTGCTTCTGCCAGTTGTTGCTACTTGTTTTGCATCCGTGCACAAGATGTTGGAGCGTCTACTGCAAATGTGTGAAATTCTGGTGAACATGGTCAACTCCACAAAGTGGTCAGAGTTTGGAACTGTGGGCAAAGATGCTGGATGGAAAGCTAAGAAAAAGGAGGTGAGGCGGCTGGTCAGGATGGGAGTCTTTTGGGTGCAAGTGAAAGCCATGGTGAAGCTNATTGTTTTGGCTCTGCAGAAGGATGATGCAGCAGGTGGAACTGCTGGCATTGTGCTTGAGACTTTGCTGGACACAACTGAGTCTTTGAACAAGCTTGCTGTCTCTCGGGGCAGCCACCGTGCTGCGTGCAATCCGCAGGGGGTGAAGTTTTCCCTTGAGCGCCTGAGCATGCGTTGGACTAATCAGATGTCGTGCTCCATTTATGTCGCAGCACGTCGTTGCCACCCGCAACATT
Source organism: Penium margaritaceum (assembly GCA_023375785.1). NCBI lineage: Eukaryota > Viridiplantae > Streptophyta > Zygnematophyceae > Desmidiales > Peniaceae > Penium > Penium margaritaceum. The sequence continues at coordinate 98,745 of SZWC01003437.1, forward strand.
TTGGCCACAAATTCGATGGTGATGAGAAGACGATTGAGGCCTGGAACACAGTTGTCAACGCAATCGTGCCAGACAGCCGGGAGCTGGACATGCTCTGTGCTGAGCTGGAGGGGTTTGATAATGGACGGGTGACTTCCGAAGAGGACCCTGCAAATGCGAGGGATGTGCAGCGGGCCAAGGAAGCTGTGGAGCAGGTGATGGCTGGTGAGCTACCAGCATACAAGTGGCACGCCCGCCACATGACAGGCCTCCCAACACTGAGAGCCTTTGCCATGAGGCTCTTGGCGCAGCCGTGCAGCAGCTCTGACAACGAGCGCGTGTTCAGCAAACACGAGCTGATCCAGACCGCATGACGCAACAGATTGAAGGTTAATGTGCGCCTGACAAGGATGTACGGGAAGAAAAGAGCAAAGAAGTTGACAACTGAGATCAAGCAGGCTGTAGAGGAGGAGGCTGGTGACAGTGACAGTGAAGCAGACGGCGAGGTCGAGCCAGATGAGGAGGAAGATTGGGTGTGGGATCCACTGATTGCAGATGCAGCAGACGGAGATGACTCAGAGGTGGCCGAGGTGAGGGCCCATTTGACAGGGGAGGAAGGATGCAACACTGAGGATGAGGACGACGAGGCAGAGGATGATGAGATTGACCAGATGGAGGAAGATGGAGGAGGATCTAGCAGTGGGAAGAAAGAGGATAGGGATGAAGAGGAGGAAGAGGATGTGAGACAGATTTTGAGGAAAGGAGTTTGCAAGAGGAAGGATGTTGAGGCAACATCTGGCTTAGTAGGGGCAAATGCAACATCAGGACTGACTGGGACTGGTGCAGTAGCATGGTCATCTACAGCAGCAGGTTCTGCACCTGCAAGAAGCACAGCTGCAGGGGCAATGGGTTCAGCAACTGCCAGTGATACAGCTGAAGCGCGCATCAGAGGTTCAGCAGCAGCTAGTGCTGCAGCTGTAGGT
>SZWC01003437.1:100547-110623 GCA_023375785.1 Penium margaritaceum
CAAAGAGCAGAGAACGCCCCAAGAGGATCCGCAAGGGACGTTAACTTGATTTCATGTACTTGTGCTTTCTTGTGCTTACAAGTTTCTCATTCCAGTTTCAGTGCAATGTCCATTTCCAGTTTACTTCGTGTGCCATGTCTATGTCATTCATTGACAACCTCTGACTTGCTTAACATTATAGAGAAGTTCACCCAAGTTCATCATAGATCGATAAAGTTTTCAGCTTGAGCTTAGTAACATGGAATGGTATGGTCATGCATATGTCTTCTCATGAGAGGCCAGCACAAATGCAGCAAACAATGGTTTAGACCAAAATGGTGTAAAGTAAAATTGATGAAGATGGATGTGGAGGAAAGTTAGCCTTCAATTTAGCCTTGTTTACCCTGTTTGAAACCCCGACTTGGATAGGCAAAGTCGACTTGGAAAATCATGCCAAGTCGACTTGGTGCCGACTTGGCGACTCCACGTTGACTTCGACTTTGAAAAGGCAACATGGTCTCTCTCCCACCACGGCGCATCCATTCATTGCGGACGTACTCAGCCACCTTCGGGTACTTCAGCTCATCGGCAGACCAGTCGCCTACGACGGTGATCATGGGACTCCATCTGTCTGGCAAGGCCAGGAGGAGGATCATGGCTTGCAGCTGAGGGTTGACCTTCCATCCGGTGGCTACGCACTCGGTAGTGAGGGACTCAATCTGCTACAGGATCTCCATGATGGTGTCGCCTTCGTTGGCTCAGAGGGTGATGAGCCTCTTAAAGACGAAGAGTTTGTTAGTGAGGTTGGTGGACTGGTAGATGGTGCAGAGCTTATTCCAGGCCTCTGCGGCCTTCGTGCATCCTTGAATCAGTGCGCGCTGTGGCGGAGCTAGCGCTAACACCAACAATGTAAGCACCTTCTTGTTGCGCTTCTTGTACTTGTCCACTTCCTCCGGCGTCGCGGTATCCGGAGGGGCGGTCTCTTTACCGTTGACCAGCTCAAGCAGGCCCTTGTCATCAAGGTAGACCTCAAACTGCCACCTCCACAAAGGGAATCCGTTCCTATCAAACTTAGAGACGACGCCGATGCTCTCTTGCTCGGTCGTTGCCATGGCGCGCAACGGTAGCATGAAACTTAAAGAGCCAGGGTCCTTCTAGGCACGTGGGCCCATAACCCTTTGCTGGCACTAGTGGGTGTGGAGGCAACCTCAAGGATGCCTACCTCTCACTGGCTCATGCTACCAATGTTTGGGGCAGCCAATGGACACCTTGGTGAAGAGTGTGGAGCACAAGGATCACCGATGTGAGTGGATAGAACACGTCACATTCAGCAGAACTGAATCGAAATACGTTTTTGTTCCTAATCATAGTAATATTACATCAGATCCTTACAGCTAGTGATCTAAGCTTTCCAACGCATCCAAGCACGCTCAAATCGGAGCAATAGAGCCCCTGCTATGGCCGTCGAAGTAACCCTGGGTGGAGCCGCCCACCTTGTCTTGCACGCTAGGCAGTGGGAGGTGCTTTGACAATGACTTGTCAAAGCGTCTTTTCTCACCCAGAAGTCAAGGAGAAGGGTGGCGGGACAACACATCATCGTCAAGGAGATGATGTACCTAGTGTTCCAAGAAAAGTGAAATGAATGCACATGCAGAGTTCTGTAGATAAAACAGTAACAGATTTCTTTGAACGCATTTATATGATTCCTATGGTAAACAATAAGGGGATTCCAGAACCATCATTCTGACAAAAAATGTTCCTACATCTTTTGTTTTTCTCAAATTTTGAGCTTTGACCTCTTGGCATAAGACAAACACGCCGATGAGTGACCTCCACCTTTGACCATCGATTGGTGAGGTCATGAAGGCTGATCCTTTTCTAGCGCAAGTTGAAGGGGAAGCAGACTCAAAACTTCCGCATTCACCACAAATGAAAGAAGAATTAGTTTGAACACAATGTTCCAGTTTCATAGGTGAACGAACAGTGAAAAAAATTGATCTATGACTAGTGGCTTATGTTTACCTTTGTTCCAGGGAGGTCCAGAACAAGTTTTTACGTCAACCCTGAAATTTTCCAGAGGAGAGGAACATAGGAATCCAGGAGCAGAGAAATCCATACAACGTGAAAAGAAGTTCAAGTTGTGATCAGGCACGTGATTTGAGTACTCCACTGCAAAAGAAAATAAAGCAAGGTGTATGAATTTTAGCATAATGTGGCTGCACAGCATGCCTCTCTGTTGAGTTTCATGTTTTTCACATTGCATGAAGTCACGGCTGAACAGATGACCAGCTGTAGTTTTTTGGTGACTTGCAGCTTCTGCGCTATGCTGGAGGCTGTTGCATTCTCATTGTGGCCTTTCCCTTGCAGAAAGACTATAGTTACTACAGGTTATCAAACTTTCTTGAATGCACTGAAGCTACAACAAGTCCAGACGTGTCCTCGAACAGTGGCTCATGTCACACAAGCCCATTTCAGCGAGTTTGTCCTTCCCAAAATGGATCAGTCTATGCTGAGGAATATGGAGGATAATGCTTCTTAAATAATCAGTATAAATGATTCTGTGGAATGTTCTATCCTGCATTATGCATTATCGAACCTTTTTTTGCCCTTTGGACATCCCTCATTGATGCCCTTGTTATTCTGGTATTTGATCTCAAAGTTGAGGAGGTCTTGTTATTCTGTGCCGTTGCATTGGCCAAATACCTCCTCCACTGACCTCGCTCAACAAAGGCCTTCCAGTCTATCTCTCAACCTCCTGCCTTCCCGCTCTCTTTGTTGTGATCATGTTCTTGACACTATTCTCTCTTTATCCATGTATCTTCTTGCAGTCTACCACTCTTAGATGAGTATGCCAAACTGTTCCGGCTGAGTTCTTGGGAAGATTGATGCACTTGATGCTGAGGCACTGGAAAAAGAGATTTTTGACTCGCCACACACTCTTGCTGAGATGCATTCGGAGATTTTGATCATTACAAGGGTTCATGGTCATGGTGGCATTGGCAGCAACATTGGGGAGGGGAATGGGAAGAAGGAATTCACATGTGGTTGGACTTTCTGGAAACTGTGCAGGCATCCAGCCACAGAGATACCAGAAGGCAGGGAGAAGAACGAATCTCAACGATCCATCAATAGACAAGGCGTCATCTGCTCATAAAATTTTGAATGGGGCAGCTCAAGTGGGCCTGTCTCATTTGACTGGAAGTGATTGGAGGAAAAAGAAGTCATTGAATCTTTTAATCTTTTCAGTTGAGGCCTTCATACAGAATTCAGAAGAGGCTGATTTGTTTTGCCAGACCAAAGTCTTGCAAGGCATCATATTCCTCTCCACTGCATAAAGCTGATGACGATGTGTTTGATCCTACAGGAGCCAGTTTCTGCCTTATTCTTGGATGTGTTCCTAACCAGTTCCTTCCAACAATAGTTGTATAGCTCTGATAAACCTCTCACATCACACTGGCACAACTGTGTCCAACGAGTGAGATGTTTCTGCACAGGACCTCTCTCTCACGACTGTCAAGGTGTCGGTCAAAGAACATTTGACCGGATACTCCCAATTAATGAAAGAAAACTTCCACTAGATGTGTAATCGTCAGAGGACAAGAAAAGGAACGTAACAGCTTTATTTGTGTACCACGGCAATGTTCTGTGTTACGAGATAGGTAGCCTTGTATGAAGACGGATGTCAAGCTCATATTTAAGCAAAACTTGAAATAACGCATTTTCAATAGAAGCATGAAGGTCATCCAGTACTGAAGGAAGTTCGTAGGAAGTTGCATTGTTGCATACACATAGTCATTTGTGTATGTGTGTCTTTGAAGTTGTTTCGTGGAACCAGTCATGTTTTCTTTTAGTCATTTCCTAGAAGTATCCTCACCATATATTTCAGTCTTGTACACACATTTTGGAGTGTGTGGATTTGGGGTGATTGACCATAAATGGGAAGAAAAGGGAGGGGTACTTCTGTTTCAGGTCTGTAAATGCCTTCTTGTTGGTGGAGTTGTTGTCCCAGATGACGGAGACCACCTTCTTCTCCCCCACTATGTCGATGGCTGCTTCAATCATTGCTGCCGTATGGTCTGCGTCACGACTAGGACCGCTGGCATCACACGAGAAGAGTTGCATGGATCCTTGCGCATTACACACCATTGCATCGTAGATAGGATGGACCTGGCGGTCAGACCATTCATCCACGGCCTCGGAGCAGCTGTAAATGTCCCAGGCCTGCTTCAGGGGAGCATCAAGCTCCTCAAGCTCTTTTTCAAGCCTCTGCATCAGGTCCTTCACAACTTTTGTGTGGCTTGGAAGCCGTAAGCCGGAGGAGGTCTTACGGCCATTCTTAACAACCTCCAACAATGCCGCCTCCCGACAGAGGGGGATCGGCAATGCAGTGACGCAAATTAGCTTCACGATGCTTGGCTGGCACCGCTCATTGTGGCCACGCTCCAGATGCTGGTCCATGTTGGACTGGCGGAAGGAAGAAGCTTGCTTGAAGTCGAAGACAGGAACCATGTAGGAAGGGCTCTCTCTCCCGTGGGTCTGAGAGGGCGTCGGGTCGTCGTCATCGCTGTCGACTTCCAAGATGACACCAGCAGATGCTACGGTGGACTCTCTCTCAAACTTCTCCCACAGCTTCAGCCAGGCCACTGGTTTGTCCTTGGTACCCCACTCAGGCCCGAGGCCTTTGTACAGCTGCATGCTCTGAGGCTTCCATCCAGCCGGGGGCGGTGGGTCACGGTCGAGGCCCAGGACGTCCTGACACTTGGGCGGCGGATATGGGCACTTGCCCACGTTGTGGTTATCACCACTGAAGTGGCTGCGGATGCGGTCACATGTGCCTGACTTGATAATGCTACATGCACCACACCTCCACCCAGCCTTCTTTGCTTTTTTCGAGACGGGTTCGTAGAGTTTACTTAGCTCCTTGGTGAGGTGATCTCCACTGCACGCATGTTTCTTTGCCGGAATCCACTTGGATGTGTCAAATGTTTCAGTCAGGCCAGAGGAGGGGTTGGGTGACTGGACAGTATTGGCTGCAGAAAAGGCTCCTTGTGAGGGCTGAAATGATGACTGATGGGGGTGCGTCACCATTCTGGTGCGACACTCAGTGTAGCACCAGACGGCGACCAGAAGGGTGCCTTATTACTGGCACTTTGTCCTTAAGGACGAGTTGTGCCCAACCCGGCCCGTAGGACTGTGGTGCAAGGGGCATGGCCCATGCACCAAACCGCATACACTCACGTGCAAGATGCTACATGTATCTATGCAATCTTCATGCACCTCGTACATATTGACGGCATCGACAAATATGAGGTTTGCACAACCAAAATGTGTGAACATTTTTATAACAATATAGTTTCAAACCGTCTTATCATACGAGCAAACCATTGCTCTTTGACAGAGAACTACTTATAGGTGTATGTTAACCATTAATATTTGTCGTAGCAGCACATAAAGGATTTTTGAAAAAAAAAAGTGGAATCTTTCATCTGATGGTTGCGGCAGTGTACATGTCAACCTATCCAGCTGGCATACAGTTCTTGGACTACTCAATCACCTGAGTGATGAGGTTCCATATCCACCAATGGGTTTCCTCTATTTTCTGACTTGTACAGTGCATGCATGCATCAATATCTACTCTTATGCCTTATTGCGCTGCAGCATACGATGTGTTGTTATCCATCAAAAAAGGCTCTCGACGATGATGTGTTGTCTCCACAATGACTTGTCAAAGCGTGTTTTCTCACCCAGAAGTCAAGGTTGCTTCCTTTATGGCCCTGGTGCATTTGGAGCTCACTGGGGACGATCTCGGATCACTGGCAGTGGATTATCCCGCCACCCATGGTGGGTACCAGATTCCACCAGCCCAACGCCCGAACTTTGGGCTAGGCTAACTTTCTGAATACTCACTCAAATTGAGCGATTCAAAGCGCAATCCTGCATGGAAAAATCCAAGGAATCCAAATCTAAAGTTAGATTAGGATGTTCAACCACTCCTCCGTGGTCTAACCAGGGAGAACGATGAACGACACTCATGGCAAGGGGCACACCATGTCAACAGGTGATCCATTGTTTTATCCAGGCTTGTTGCGAGATTCGATGCCACAGCTCAAGAATGGATTTCTTCTTTAGTTGGTGATGCTTGTAAGGAGGATTGAGGCATCCCCATACGAGGCCATAAATGCGGTGAAATGTGTTTTTTAGTCTCGAATGGAATGTTCTGGTGAGCAAAGATGTTTGTTATGTCCGGTAAGCAGCTGCACCATGTTGTACTAGTTCTCCCAACCAATGACATTGCTTCCATGTTTTGCTAGAGTTTCACATGTCTCACAAGAGAGAGGCATTTCAGAGTGCTGGAAGTGAGCGCAGGTGATGGTGGGATCGAGGAGTGAAGAAAGGCATTTCCACTGCACCACTCTCAGAGGAGGCTCTTTCACAGCTTGTCCTCAGTGTCCTTGAGAGAGGCCAGAGAGTAGTCCACCTTTTACAAGATCTGGGCTGGAGGAGTGACAGCTTCTTACATCCGTTGGCTTGAGACCGACGATTAGGAAGATGGGTGATTTCTGATGCCCCAGCAGATGATGGTTAGAACTTGTCTTAGCCAAGTCCAGGTGAGGAACTTGTGGATGGCATGATTGCTGCTAGATTAAGTGCAGGGTACTGTGCGCTGGGCAGCTGACTAGTGCATATTCTTATTCTATTAGCAAAGGTGGGCATGCTAATGATGATTTGGATTTTTCTGATGATGGAGAATGAAGGGATGAGAACGATGATGAGCTTTTGCATAGGAGTAAATTGCATGCACAAAAAATGCTGTCGACGGCTTTGGGGCAGGTTACTGCAAGATAGATTGTAAACTGGACAGATCCAGGTGCCTTGTAGAGTAGACTTCTTGCGGATGATGGCGGATAGCACAGGACCTGATTGATAACATGGGCACAGGGGTGGAAAACGTGTGCGATTAAGAATAGGGCTAGAGATGTAACAACGAGAAGACAGAAGCCGACACGATGTGAGAAATCAGCTGCCGGCTTTGGTGCAGGTTGCTACAAAAATGGTAGGTAGCTCGTGCTGTTTGTTGTGCCAGCCAAAGATGCCGATTTGCTAAGAGAATCAGAGGATGATTTTCGAATGAAGATGAAATCTGGGCACAGGGGTGAACCACATGCATTTTGGATAAGACGACGTGGGCACAGGTCACTGTGAGATTGGTGGTTCAACCGGGTGGATCCAAACGTTTAGCGGGAGATGATGATAGCAGATGATTTCAAAAGTTGATTGATGAAATTGGCGCACCGGTGAACCACGTGCATTGATTGATGATAATGGATGATGAAGATGATGATGAAGATGATAACAAGGCTGAAGATGATTATGAAAGAAACGACTGAGGATGAAGGAGAAAAGGCTGATGCTGACGATGGTAATGAAGAAGCGGCAGGTGAGGATTCAAGTGGTTGCGAAAGGTGATCAAAGAATATGGCTGATGAGGAAGTAGATGGAGCTGATGTGCCAGATGACAATGAAGGGAGGATGCTGATGAAGTAGGGAGTGCAGTTGGTGTCAGAGGAGTCACGAAGTTTTCCAAAAAGTTGCTCGAGAATAACGAGCAGGGAGACTGGTGGTTTCTGATACCCTGACACTGAGTAACGTTCTCCTTCTATATGGTAGAAGAGTTGAGGAGCTTTTGCAAAAGGATTTCGGTGCAAGAGGACGGCTGAAAAGGATGAAAATGGCAAATGGGTGGAAAAGGATAGCGAAGTGAGCTTGATGCGGGTGGAGCAGAGCAGGACGGTGTGACGTCTGGAGGAGGATGCAAAGCTGAGGACACTGCAGGAAGCGGTGTAGGTGTGGTGACCACGCCACACAGTCACTTCATCTGGAAGAGGCAGCGGAGTAGGAGTAGGAAAGCAGGTTCTGCAGAGAAAATGGTTAGATGACAACAATACAGACTCACAGAAATGGAGAGAAAAATGCTGCATGAATCTTCATCAAACATGGAAAAAAAGAGTAGCTCAAGGGATTCTGTCAGCAGTTGGCAGTGGAAGAGGTAGGAATTTTTCATGATTGTTTGATTGGACGAAGGACTCTGTCACACTGATGAGTTTTATTGAGGCTTGAGGAGCGGAAGAGACGATATTGCTGATGTCAACGGCTCATGAAGTTGAAGGAGGCGAGTAGGTGAGCAGCTACATCATGGACAGGTTGACACAAACTGCCACATGAAGGTGAATGGGCGCAAGGAGGCACGTAGTCCTTTAGTCAGTATTTTGCACATGAAGAAGTGGAAGCGGAGCTTGCAGAGATAACATGGGTGGCGGAAGTGGCGGCAGATAGTGGCTGAGGGGGTACTATCGGTGGAGGGTAGTAGAGACGACGGCAGAGCAATAAATTGGTTCAGAAACGCCAGGCCATGTTGCCCGAAGCTCTGAGACCATGTCAGAAGAAGTGAGGTAGCGGAGCAAGTCACGGCAGAAGTAGAATAGGAAAGAACACCAAAGCAACGGCTTCTTTCCTAGAGCAAGACATGGGTGATACATACAACATTATTAGGGGATATCTTAACAGTTTCCTCCCAATTTTTGGAGTCCCGGAGAGCCTTTTTTCAAGTTGGTTTGGTCCAGGACCTGAACCGTTATTGAGTGCTTGGAGAATTTCCAAGGATGTCTTTTCAGATCCTTTTTCCAACACACACCTCCTCCATTTGAACATACACAAATCATGTACTCAGTGTGTGAAAACACTTAAATGGTAACCTTCAACTTCACTGTGATTGCTCAGTGCAAGCGCACTAACGGAGCATACTAGAAATCAAGTGTTTGAATTGAACACCATGGTGAACTCGCTCATGTAGGACATGAGAGCACCATGCAGCTGCTTGAATTCCTTAAGCTTATGGGAGGACCGTTGCGCCTGGGTGCTGTTCTTATGCATGATAACAAACAAAGACTCCCACGGCATGGGTTGCCACACCAGGTGTGGCCACTGCACATCCCACTCCTTGACCGCATGCTTGAAGGGCTTTTCTTCAAGTTGCTTCTTGGCAATGCCACCCCACTCACTCAGTGGAGCCTTTTGGACATATAAAATGTGCTCTATGTATTTCAGCCATTCGCTCAGATTCAAATTCTTACAGAAGATCCCCATACTATGGAGGACAAGCGTGTTCATGACCAAAACCAAGGTTATCAAGGCTCGTAGGTCTTCGTCGCCACTAGCAGTGGCAGCTGCAGCCGAATTGTGCTCTGACCATTGCTTCACGTGCATTTGAGCCACCACGTATAATGCCTCACGTAAATGTCATTGCATCTTCGTGTTTCCTATTGTCTGGCTAGACATTGGAGCAGGAAATCACGATCAAGGTCCGTGATACTTTGTTCGAGGTGGGCGAGCAGGTATCTCAATGCAATCATGAGCTGTGATGTCATCAGAGTATCGGCAATGGCCAAACGAGCCATACGCTATTTGTACATTGTCTTCTAGGAGGGTACTGTCTATAAACAAACCACTAAGAAGGCCCACCTTGCAAAGGTAGCTGTCATCTAGTATGATTCTGGAGGGGGTATGAAAACACCCCATCCTTTGTACGTCGTGGGAAGGGGAGTCCGCCCCCACTCCTCTAGGTGGTGCAACACCTCCACCATTGGTGCTAGCTTTGAGTTTCTCTATTGCCTCCATGGTTACCTTAACAAGCTTCTGGTAAGTGGTGCGAATTGTGTCTACTATGTTGTGAATAGATGGGATATACCCCCTTGTTTCTGTTTATCTCTTTGATTTATCATGTGTTTTTTCAGACATGGTCTGACATGGAATCTCTTTTTTGGGGTCAGATCAATACTTATATTGGTTTTGTAGAGCTTTGCCTGTCAATGACTTGCTCATGAGGGTGATGCGATGTGGCCATTGAGGCGCAATCCTGCTTAGGTAACTCTGACCACATTCATCATTTCTCCTTTGCTATTGCAAAGCTAGGCATGCGAAACACCCATGCATTTCTAGCAGTTGGATTGTGCAATGATAGATCCAGTATGGGTGGCTCTGTGTATGTGTGCATGTGTGTGTGTGTGTGTGTGTGTGTGTGTGTGTGCATGTGTGTGTGT
>SZWC01003437.1:112975-128239 GCA_023375785.1 Penium margaritaceum
AATGCAAGAGAGAGAGAGAGAGAGAGAGAGAGAGAGAGAGTAGACCCGGCAAATGTTCCAGGGTGAAACTGAAGTTGTGAGCGAGGCTGAGAAGAGAGAAGAAAAGGATTGAGAATGCGAGTGCAAAGCTTCAAGGTCAGGGTTAAGCATTCACCAACACAACAAACGGGGATCAGTCATGGGTGGTTTCCTTGTTTTTTAAGAAAAAAAAATCAAACTCAAATCCCCTCCATTTAATAAATTGTGAGTTACCCACTGAGCACTAATTATACCGGAGAGGCAAAGAGTTGATTCTCCGAAGGAAACTGTGTCAATAGAAGGAAGGTTATGGGTCTGATAGGCAAGATCGCATCCATGTCAGGCTGTGTGTCTGCATTGCTTCCTGGTTCACTTTCACCTTCATACCACGCAGTCTTTTTTGAACATTGGTCAAAAGTTCCACCTCGGTAGACACACCAACAGAGGACACTTCGCTCTAACAATGGAACGAGCATCAAGAGGAATTGGTTAGACGTTTTACATGGGCATGAAGGACTAATGTGCTTGGACTGAAGCATCATTTTGGAACCAGTGAAAAGTCATTCAAAAAGTAGCAAAAGATCCATATGGTCATGGATTGTTCTTTCCTCATCTGGAAGGATGTTGAAATTCTCCAAAAATTCTGGAATCGAGCATCGAAGGTTGTGGTAGTTGGTTAAAGTAACCGCAGTCAATTGGAGTAACAATGGGATGGTGGGCGCATGTTGGAACATGAATTCATGAACAAGAATTCCCATACATGGAGTTCAGGGAATTGAGCATGTGAGGTTCACAATAAACCCAGCACACTTTTGAAAGAGAATCAAGGTATACCTAACATGATTCTCAAAATGGAACTTGAATTGTTGCACTTTTTGGGATGCAATTTAGTGCTTTCCACGTTCACCAAAATGGGAAATTTCAAGTTTCTAGTGTTGTCTTCCAAATACGTTACATGTACAATTTGCGCCATCACATTCCCCCATGGGTCAACCCTCATCCCTTCCACCTCTTTTTTCTGATAGGTTAAATGTACATGTTGAACGTCTGACCTAGAAAAAACAATCAACAATTAGATTGATCATCATTCGATACATGCAATGGTCTGCAAGGGCACGAGGCTTGGTTGCATGCAAACTTTGTGGTTTTTTTACCCTGAAATTCCAACTCTGCATTTTTCTTTGGTGTCATAGTTTGACCCTACCTCTTACTAGGAGTCACACCCGTATTCTGTTGTTTGTCCCCGATGCTCTAACAGGTCCTCGTCAATCGAGAACGCTGATAATCAAAGCTTCATAGTTTGGAATGCTAAGTTGCCAAATGTTGATGGCAACACTAGCAGGCACCTCCCATGGAAAGAATTATTCTTGACTAGCATTGAGGCAAATGATCATGAATGACGTATTTGAAAGAGATGAACAACTGCTGTGGCAGGACTGGGAAAAATTGGGCAAAACATTTCACCCGTCCATATGTTGATCCCTAAACTTGCATCCTGGATGGATATGGATGGTCTGCAAATGAGGGAAAAGGTCATCTTCTGTGCTGGTTAGGGACGTTTGAAACCAGAGATATTCTTCAGTGTTTGCACTGCATTGCATGATTTAACTTCACGCTTTGCTTTACCCCATGTCCACAACACAGGGAAGCAACCTTCAAATTCAAGACTAGCATGATTTCCTAATAGTTAAAGAAAACTTTTGAGCACTCAAGCAAAAATGTTCTATTGTCGGACACCCAGGACTGGTGCGGTTTTTGTGTGGGTGAACTAATGCTATTTCACCCACATTTGGCCGGTGCAACTTCGTGGAAGGATGGTTGAATGTAGGTGAGTGGTAATGCATTTCCCACACACCCACTGCAAGTCACTTTACATGAGTTCAAAGTGACATGCGTGAAGATTGTACATTTGTTGAATGAAAGCAAGATTTTGATGAAGAAGAAGCAGTTTGAACTAAAGGTGTGCGAGTACAATGTCACCAACTGAAAACATCGGCTGCAAGAGGAGTATAAAGCCAAGCAGAAAGGGTTTATCATCTGATTCTATGAAAATCCCAAATGGAAACACACATCCTTACATTGAAGATACATTATTCTTTGCAAAACATTTCATTTTGAAGACTAGATTGCAATCAGTAAATGGCATACAATGATACAGGTTACCCAAATTCATTCCAAGAGGAGACTGAGAAAAGGCCAACGAGGTGTTAATGTCCTCTGGCTCACTCGACAATGAGTGTTTCTGACCACTTTCTCATTTTTTAGTCTGTTTTGTTCAATGTTTAACATTGATCCAAAAATGGAGGGAAAGGATTACCAAGCTTAGTCATCCACCTTTGGTTCTACAATGATCAGTAATACATGTGAATTAGATGTAAGGTTTGCACATCTTATAGCTAATTGTGTGGGTATTGGGTCTCCATGTTGATGCAATTCTATGGTGGCAAAAACTAGACAGCAGGTTGTGTCATTGACATTGTAAAGACCAGAGCTGTAAACCGAATGCGGTGTGCTAGCCTCAACTGGATGGTGTAGGCACCAATTCTTGGCAACGGCGACCAAGGGCAGGCCGGTGCACACCTCCCAGTGTATGCAGAAGCGTTAGTTCATCCTGGGGCAGCATGAGAACACGTGCGGCAGAGTGGAAGTAAACTGTATTCATTATTCAAGTGTCAACATGGAAGACTATATGTACATGATGACACATCATAGGCGAACCGAGGTCACCAAGCCGTGCGTGGCTCAGTACTATCCAGGGAGGAGCGTCATTCTCTCTGAATCACGTAGCTCATCTTTCCAGCTTTCCAATGCACTAAAAATTGCATCATCCTGTAGAATAACGGCCGAGATATGATTCTTTCTGAGAACCACGGTAATGTGCCACTGGCAGCACCACTAGTGTCGGTGCCGGCCGTCCAAAGTGCCCTTTCTGGTAGTAATACATTGGGATGCCATTCCGAAGCACCCTTGGCCCTCAAGGATCCTTGATTCATTGACTTTCCGAGCCCCAAGGTGTGGTTTACCTTGTTGGGTCTTCAGAGGATCAAGCCTTGGTCCTTAGGGATGAATTCCTGTCACCTGTTTTCCACTTGGCTGGTCCAACCTTTGGCCGGGCGTAGCTTCCTTGATTCTTGGTGGATCGACCCCTTTCTTGGGTCAATCTCGCACGGTTTTTCCTGTAGATTTCAACAGTCATTTTGCACATTCAAGGAAGTCAAAAGATTCCAGTACACAAGCGTTGTTGAAACAGGTACTTCCCACTCCAAGGTTTTCTCTTCTCACTCCTCATAAGTGCATAGCTCAAATACTTTAGATCAGAAACATTTTCAATTGGTTTCTGTATGGAAGCAAGTCACATGTACCACATTTTCTTAACAAAGTAACTGATGTACCAATCTCATGCAGAACATAATGCATGTGAGAATCTCGTGTAGAAAACAATGCACATGATGTTATGTCTGTGACATACACGACTCCCTAAACTCAGTGAGGGGGGATTTTGTTCTTACAATCATGATCCACCGTGCAACAACCTCAGGACTCCATCATGCCAGGTGTCGAACCGATAAGCAGTGGCAGAGGCAAAGGGTTTGCCAAGCCTGAGGGGTCCATCACCGGGTTGGCCGTCGGGTTCGTCGGTGTTGTGCCATTAACTGTAAAAGTTACCACTGCTGTCTGGTTTACCATGAGAGCGTTGGTGTTTGTGTGCTACTGATCCTCCATTTGCAAAGTGTTCATCCGAGACTGCTTCTTATCGATGGTGGTGCTTTCTCCATTCACCATTGTCATTGCAAGGTGAGCAATCTTCTGAACAGTGGAGATGCATTGGAAACTTGTGCAAGGTTACCGTTTCGCTTTGCTACCAAGTAGTACACTAAGCGAAATGTAGGTGGTTCACAGGGATGAGGTGCGGGACAAAGGACGATTCCAGAGGGTTTGGGATAAATGGAGTACTTGTATTAAGTAGGAAGTTTACTTTGATGACAAGTGTTGAGTAAGTCAAGCACATGTATACATTGCAGAGAACGAAAATGATGCATTTGTTGGGTCCACAGTACTTGAGCCGAGCAACGCTTGCGAGGTCATGTAGTGAGTAGCTGCTTTGAGAATCTCCACTGTGAAGTCAGGGGGCTTCAATAACATTGCAGCACGGTTTTACAGAATTCCAGTGCCGTCAAGAAGTTGACTGAAAAACATAAAAAAACGACATGGTTCACGATATGCCTTTCGATCTTTCTCGAAAGTGGTCAAAGTAGTCAGATCCTTCTCAAATGAAACCTCGAGGCCGGGACAGGTGGCCAAAAAACCCTCGGCCGATCGGTGCCTCTCGGATCCCAACTCCGACTACGACTCTGAATCAGAATCTGACTCTGGCTCCGAATCTGACTCCGACTCCAACTCCGACTCCGGCACCAACTCCGACTCCTACACTGACTCCGACTCAGACTCCGACTCGGACTCTGACTTTGAATCGCACTCCGACTTTGACTCTGACTCCAACTCCGACTCTAGATTCTGCTTGGGACTTCGACTCCGACTCCGAGTCCGGCTCCGGCTTTGACTCCGGGACCGGCTCTGGCTCTGGCTCCGGATATGGCTCTTGCTCCAACTCTGACTCCGACTAAGCATCTGACTATGACTCTGCCTGCAACTCCAACTTTGACTCTGACTCAATCTCCGACTCCAACTCCGACTATGACTCTGAATCTGACTTGGACTCTTACTCTCACTCCAACTCAAACTCTGACTCCGATGACGACTCCGAATCCGACGCCGACTTCAATTCTGACTCCGGTAGCGACTTCGAGTTTGACTCAGACTCAGACTCCAACTCCGACTCCGACTCCAACTCTGAGTCTGACTTTGACTCCAATTCCAGCACCGTCTCCTGCTCTGACACCGTCTCCAATTCTGACTCTGAATCTGAATCTGACTCCGACTCCGGCTCCGACTCCTACTCCAACTCCAACTCCAACTTCGGCTCCGACTTCACACTGACATAGACACCAACACCAACTCAGACACTGACACCGGCCCCGACTCCGAATCCGACTCCGACTCTGACTCCGACTGCGACTCTGACCCCGAATCCGACTCTGACTGCGACTCCAATACCAACTCCGACACCGACGATGACTCCGGTTCTGACTCCTGCTCCGGCTCCGGCACCGGCTCTGTCTCCAGCTCCGGCTCCGTCTCCAACCCCGACACCGACTCTGACTACGCCTTTGACTCGCACTTTGACTCTGATTCAGAATCTGACTACAGCTCCGAATCCGACTGGGACTCCAACTCTGACTCTTACTCCCACTCCGACTCTGACTCTGACTCTGACTCCGACTTGGACACCGACACCGGCTCCGATATGAATCTGACTCTGACTCTCACTGCAACTGTGACATTGAATTTGACCGCGCCTCTGACTGTGACTCTGAATCCGACTCCGACTCTGACTCTGACTCCGGCTCCAGCTCCAACTCCAACTCCGAATCCGACTCCGACACCGACTCTGACTTTCACTCTGACTCCGACTCTGACTCCGACTTGGCCCCTGACTCCGACTGCGACTCTGGCTCCGACTCCAACTCCGACTCCGACCTTGACTTGGATTCAAACTTTGACTCCGACTCCGACTTTGACTATGACTCCAACTATGACTCTGACTCCGACTCTGACTCTGACTCTGACTCC
Organism: Penium margaritaceum; assembly: GCA_023375785.1. Classification (NCBI taxonomy): domain Eukaryota; kingdom Viridiplantae; phylum Streptophyta; class Zygnematophyceae; order Desmidiales; family Peniaceae; genus Penium; species Penium margaritaceum. The sequence continues at coordinate 118,685 of SZWC01003437.1, forward strand.
GACTCCAACACCGACTCCGAATCCAACTCCGACTCTGACTCCGAGTCTGACTCCGAATCCGACTCTGATTTGAACTCTGACTCCGAGTCTGACTCCGAATCCGACTCAGACTCCGACTCCAACTCTGACTCCGACTCTGACTCCGACTCTGACTCCGACTCTGACTCCGACTCTGACTCCGACTCCGACTCTGACTCTGAATCCGACCAAAATCCGACACCGACTCCGACTCTGACTCCGACTCTGACTCCAACTCTGACTCCGACTCTGACTCCGACTCTGACTCCGACTCTGACTCCGACTCTGACTCCGACTCCGACTCTGACTCTGAATCCGACCAAAATCCGACACCGACTCCGACTCTGACTCCGACTCCAACTCTGAATCCGACTCCGACTCCAACTCAGACTCTGACTCTGACTCCGACTACAACTCCAATTCTGACTCCAAGTCAGACTCTGACTTCAACAGCGACTCTGACTCCGACTGCGACTACGGCTCCAACTTTGACTTATACTCTGACTCCGAATCCAACTCCGAGTCCCAACTCCGACTCCAACTCCGACTCCGATTCCAACTCTGACTCGGACTCCAACTCCGACTCTGACTTTGACTCAGGGACCGGCTCCGGCTCGGCTCCGGCTACAGCTCTGGCTCTGAATCCATCTCCGACTCCGACTCAGACTCCGACTCGGCCTTCGACTCCGACTCTGACTCCGACTCCGACTCTGACTTTGACTCAGGGACCGGCTCCGGCTCGGCTCCGGCTACAGCTCTGGCTCTGAATCCATCTCCGACTCCGACTCAGACTCCGACTCGGCCTTCGACTCCGACTCTGACTCCGACTCTGACCCTGACCCCAACTTGGACTCCAATTCCGACTCCGTCTCCGCCTCTGACTCCGACTCCGAATCAGACTCAGACTCCGACTCTGACTACGACACGGACTCCGACACCCACTCCAACACCGACACCGACTCCGAATCTGGCTCCGACTCCGTCTCCGACTCCGACCGCAACTCCGGCTCCGGTTCCGGCTCCGACTCCAACTCCGACTCCAACTCTGACTAAGGGAGAGGCTCCGGCTCCCGTTCCGGCTACAGATCCAGCTCCGACTTTGACTTCGACTCTGTCTCCAACTCCGACTCTGCCTCCGACTCCGACCCTGACTCCAATTCTGACCCCAACTCCGACTCTGACTCTGACTCCGACTCATACTCCAACTCCGACTCTGACTGCTACTCTGACTCCAAATCAGGCTCAAACTCCGACACTGTCTCCGACACCGAATCTGACACTGACTCCGATACCGGCTCCAACACTGACTCCGACTCTGACTCCGACTCCGACTCCGCCTTCGACTCCGACTACGACTCCGGCTCTGACTCCGACTCCGACTCCGACTCTGACTCCAACTTCGACTTTGGCTCCGATTTTGACTCCAACTCCGACTCTGACTCTGACTCCGACTCCGACTCCGACTCCGCCTTCGACTCCGACTACGACTCCGGCTCTGACTCCGACTCCGACTCCGACTCTGACTCCAACTTCGACTTTGGCTCCGATTTTGACTCCAACTCCGACTCTGACTCTGACTCTGACTCCAACTCCAACTCTGACTCTGACTCCGACTCCGACTCCGACTCTGACTTTGATTCCGACCCCGACTCCAACTCCGACAACGACCCGAACTCCGACACCGACTCCGACTCCGACTCCGACTCTGACTCTGACTTCGACTTCGACTCCGACTCCAACTCCGACTCCCGACTTCGAATCCCACTCCGCTTCCAACTCTGAATCCAGCTCCAACTCCGACTTTGACTCCGACTTCGACACCGGCTACGACTCCGACACCGTCTCCGACTCTGGCTCCGACTCCGAGTAAGACTCTGACTCCAACTCCGACTCCCAACTCTGATTCCGAATCCGGCTCCGACTCTGACTCCGACTTCGACTTTGACTCCGGGACCGGCTCTGGCTCTGGCTCCGGCTACGGCTCTGGCTCTGACTCCGACCCTGAATCTGACCCTGATTCCAAATCCGACTCCGACTCTGACTCCGACTTCGACTTTGACTCCGGGACCGGCTCTGGCTCTGGCTCCGGCTACGGCTCTGGCTCTGACTCCGACCCTGAATCTGACCCTGATTCCAAATCCGACTCCGACTCCGATTCCGACTCCAAATCCTACTCTGACTCTGAATCCGACTCCGACTCCAACTTCGACTCCGACTCCGACGCCGACTCAAAATCTGACTCCGACTCTGACTCGGACTCCGACTCTGACTCCGACTCCGAATCTGACTCCGACTCCAAGTCTGACTCCGACTTAGACTCAGAACGACTCCGACTCGAACTCAAACGCCGACTCCGACTTTCGTCTCCGATTCTGACTCTGACTGCAACTCCGACTCTGACTCCGATTCGGACTCTGGCTCCAAATCAGACTCAGACTCCAACCCCAACTCCGATTCCGACTCCGAATCAGACTCGGACTCCAATTCTGACTCCGACTCCGACTCTGACTCGGGCTCCGAATCCGGCTCTGGCTCTGGCCTTGGCTCCGGCTTTGGCTCCAGTTTAGGCTCTGGCTCCAACTCCGACTCGAACTCCGACCCCGCCTCCAACTCCGACTCCGACTCTGACTCCGACTACGAATCCCACACCGACTCGGACTCCGACTCCGACTCCAACTCCAACTCTGACTCTGACTCCCGACCCGACTCCAACTCCGACTATGACTCCGACTCTGACACTGACACCGACTCCGACACAGAATTCAACTCCAACTCTGACTCTAACTGCGACTCCGTCTCCGACTCCAACTCGGACTCCAACTCTGACTCCGACTTCGAATTCGGCTCCAACTCCAACTTCCACTCTGACTCCGAGTCCGACTCTGACTCCGACTCCGATTCCGATTCAGTCTCTGAATCCATTTCCAACTCTGGCTCCGACTTCGAATTCGGCTCCAACTCCAACTTCCACTCTGACTCCGAGTCCGACTCTGACTCCGACTCCGATTCCGATTCAGTCTCTGAATCCATTTCCAACTCTGGCTCCGACTTCGAATTTGACTCTTGGACCGGGTCCCACTCCAGCTCCGGCCACAGCTCCAGCTCCGACTGCGATTCCGACTCTGGATTTGACTCAAACTCCGCCTCCAACTCTGACTCTGACTCCGACTCTCACCCCGTTACGGAGTCCGACTCCGACTCCGACTCCGACTCCGCCTCTGACTCCGACTCTGAATCAGACTCAGACTCCAACTCTGACTGCGACACGGACTCTGATACCCACTCCAACGCCGACACCGAATCTGACTCTGACTCCGACTCCGACTCCGACTCTGACTCTGACTCTGACTCCAACTCCAACTACAACTCCAACTCTGACTCCGATTCTGATTCCGACTCCGACTCCGACTCTGACTCCGACTGGGACTCCGACTCCTACTCTGACTCCGAATCCAACACTGACCACGACTCTGACTCCGATTCCAACTCTGACTCTGACTCCAACTTCGACTCTGACTCTGACTCGGGGACCGGCTCAGGCTCCGGCACCGGCTCCAGCTCCAGCTCCAACTCCGACTCCGACTCTGACTCTGACTCGGACTCCGACTTTGACTCGGCCTCCGAATCCGACTCTGACTCCGACTCCAACCCTGACCCTGACTCGGACTCCAACTCCAACTCCGACTCCGCCTCCGAATCCGACAGCAAATCAGACTCAGACTCCGACTCTGATTCCGACATGGAATCTGAAACCACTTCGACACGGACACTGACTCTGACTCCGACTCCGACTCCAACTCCGACTATGACTCCGGCTCCGGCTCCAACTCCAAGTCCAACTCCTACTCCGACTCTGACTCCGGGAGAGGCTTTGGCTCTGGCTGCAGTTACAGCTCCGGCTCCGACTTTGACTTCGACTCCATGACCAATTCCGACTCCGCCCTCTGACTCGACTCCAAATCCGACTCTGACTCCAACTCCATCTCTGACTCCAACTCCAACTCTGACTCCGACTCTGGCTGCTACTCCGACTCCAAATCAGGCTCAAACTCCAACACTGACTCCGACACCGACTCTGACACTGAATCCAACACCGACTCCGACACAGAATCTGACTCTGACTCCGACTCCGACTCCGCCTCCAACTCCGACTGAGACTCCAGCTCCGACTCCGACTCCGACTGGGACTCTGACTCATACTCCGAATCCAACTCCGACTCTGACTCAGACTTCGACTTTGACTCCGACTCTGACCCCGACTCCGACTCTTACTCTGACTCTGACTCCAAGTCCAACTCCGACTCCGACTCCGACTCTGACTCCGACTCCGACTCCGAGTCCGACTCCGACTCTGACTCTGACACTGACTCTGACTCCGAGTCCAACTCCGACTCCAAATCAAACTCCGACTCTGACTTTGATTCCAACTCCGACTCCGACTCCGAGTCTGACTCGGACATCGACAGCGATTCCAACTCCAACACTGACTCCAACACCGACTCCAACTGCGACTCCGACTCCAACTCCGACTCCGACTCCAACTCCGACTCCAACTCAAACTCCGACTCTGACTTTGATTCCAACTCCGACTCCGACTCCGAGTCTGACTCGGACATCGACAGCGATTCCAACTCCAACACTGACTCCAACACCGACTCCAACTGCGACTCCGACTCCAACTCCGACTCCGATTTCAAATCCGACTCCCGACTTTGACTCCAACCCCGATTCCAATTCTGGCTCCAGCTCTGACTCTGACTCCGACTCCGACTTCGACACCGACTCCAACTGCGACTCCGACTCCAACTCCGACTCCGATTTCAAATCCGACTCCCGACTTTGACTCCAACCCCGATTCCAATTCTGGCTCCAGCTCTGACTCTGACTCCGACTCCGACTTCGACACCGACGCCAACTGCAACAGAAACGCCGACTCCGACTCCGACTCCAACTTCAACTCTGACTCCGACTCCGACTCTGACTCCAACTTTGACTCCCGACTCTGATTCTGAATCCGACTCTGACTCCGACACCGACGCCAACTGCAACAGAAACGCCGACTCCGACTCCGACTCCAACTTCAACTCTGACTCCGACTCCGACTCTGACTCCAACTTTGACTCCCGACTCTGATTCTGAATCCGACTCTGACTCCGACTCCGACTCCGACTCCGGGACCAGCTCCGGCTCTGGCTCAAGCTACGGCTCCGGCTCTGACTCCGACTCCAATTCCAGCTCTGAATCCAACTCTAAATCCGACTCTGACTCTGATTCCGACTTCGACTCTGACTCGGTCTCTGACTCCGACTCAAAATCCAAATCCTTCTGACTCTGAATCCGACTCCGAGTCTGACTCCGACTCCAATTCCAGCTCTGAATCCAACTCTAAATCCGACTCTGACTCTGATTCCGACTTCGACTCTGACTCGGTCTCTGACTCCGACTCAAAATCCAAATCCTTCTGACTCTGAATCCGACTCCGAGTCTGACTCCGACTCCAACTTCAACTCCGATGCCAACGATGAATCCGTATCCTACCCCGACTCCGACTCCGGCTCCGAATCTGATTCCAACTCTTACTCTGACACGGACTCCGACTCTGACTCTAACTCCGACTCCGAATCTGACTCCGACTCTGACTCTGACTCTGTCTTCAACTCTGACTCTGAATCTGAGTCCGACTCTAATTCTGACTCTGACTTTGACTCCAACTTTGACTCCCACTCTGACTCCAACTCCGACTCTGACTCCGTCTCCGGTTCTGACTCTGACACCGAATCCGACTCGGAGTCCGACATGGACACAGACTCTGACACACACACAGACTCCGACTCTGACTCCGATTCCATCTCTGACTCCAAACCCGACTCCGACCCCAACTCTGACTCCGACTTCGACTCTGACTCGGACTCCGTCTCTGGCTCTGACTCTGGGTCCAGCTCCGGCTTCAATGCTTGCTCCAGCTCCAGCTCCGGCTCTGGCTCCAACTTGGACTCCAATTCCGACTCTGCCTCTGACTCCGACCCCGACTCCAACACTTACTCCAACTCCCACTCTGACTCCAACTCCGACTCCGACTCTGACTCCGATTCCGACACCGACACCGACTTGGACTCGGACTCTGACTCCGGCTCTGAATCAGACTCAGACACGAACACGGACTCCAACACGCACTCCAACACCACCTCCGACACCAACAATGACTCTGACTCCAACACCAGCACCTACTCCGACTCTGACTCCGATTCTGACTCCGACTCTGACTCCGACTCCGACTCTGATTCCGATTCAGGCTACGATTCTCTTCCGGCTCTGGCCTTGGCTCTGGCTCTTGCTCCAGCTCCGGCTCCGGCTCCAACTCCGACTCCACCTCCGACTCCGACATTGACTCGGACTCCAATTCCAACTACAAATCCGACACCGACTCCAACTCCGACTCCAACTCCACATCTGACTCCGATTCCCACTCCGACTCCGACTCCGACTCTGACTCTGACTCCGACACTGACGCCAACTCCGACACCAACTCTGAATCCAAGTCCGACTGTGACTCTGACTCTGACTTGGACTCCGAATTTGACTCTGACTCCAACTCTGACTCTGACTCCGATCCCGACCCCGGCTCCAACTGCAACTCCGACTCCGACTCCGACTGTAACTCTGACTCTGGAACTGGCTCCAGATCTGAATCCTACGGCTTCGACGACCAATCCGGTCATAGACTCAATGGCGGTGAACCAGCCGCCCTACCAACAGCGTCGATGAAGATACCAGGGACGACAGGTGGCATTAGACCACACGCGCGGATCAACAAGGAACTATTGAACCGGATCTCCACGCTCGAGTGGATCAATAGCCATCTGCTCCAACAGCTCAACATCGTGATGGAGGCCCTTCGCGATGCAAGTGCACGAGAAACTGTGCTTGTCCAGAGATATTCCCACCTCTTGACCAAACCCAAACTTCGTCCAACTCCACCAGAACCGTTTGATCCTGCAAACTCAAAAGGACCGACAGTTTGGATGTGGTTGACAAGTTTGGAGAAGTACTTCACCGCTGCTAGGGTCAATGAAAATCACAAAAAAATGACTTCGCAGGTGCGCTTTTGCATGGCACGGCGATAAGTTAGTGGTCGGATGTAAGGACCATCCAATGGCAGGAGGAGACCGACGGGACATCATCAAAGGCCAACGACGCCCGTCTCATATTGCCAGCTGTAGGCGTTCTGCCCTTGGAGCAGATCAACCCACAGTGGCAAGACGCACTGATGCCACCAACCGACTGGGATGAATTCTCGTGCTCGATGCTTGCACGCTTTGAGTGACTAAACAAAAAGTCTGATGCACGGTACAAGATCCAGCGTCTACGTCAACAGTCCAGCGTGGCAGAGTATACGCGGAGATTCTCCGAGATCATCGCCGCAGCACACATCGACCCCAAAAAATCTGATGCACGGTACTTGAGGCCGTTGTTGTTTTCACCACAACAACGGCCTGAAGCGAGATGTCCGGCGAGCAATTGCCATTTTCGGCATCCTGACCAACCTGCCATGGATGATCGTAGCAGCAGAAAAGATCGAAAGCGTTGACTACAATGCTCGGATCCACAAATCCTACGGCTGGCAACCTCCCAGGCACAAGTATCAAGGAAACAGGAAAAACTAGTCGGCAGACTCCTTGACTCTGATGGAAGTGGACGCTGACGACAAGAGAGATACGCGGACTTGCTACAAGTGCAAAACATTCGGGCAAATCACTCGCAATTGTTGGAGCAAACAGCAAGCCAAAAAGGAGGAGAAGTCTTAGAAATGTGAGTGGGGAGACGGCAAATGGCAGGAGTAAAAGGCGCAACTCATGTCCGAGAGGAGCGGTCAGCGCCAAAAAATCGCCCATCTGAATGGCCTACATCACCGTAGATGGTTTCTGAGATTACAAAGTTCGACAAGGGGTACGAGGACGACCAACTGGCGATACAATTGAAAGTTCAGCCTCGAGGATACAAGAGTCGCAGAACGGAACCAGCACTATGAGATGGAGGAGCTTCACACAGCTTCATGAACAATGCCATGGTTCACAACCTGGGTTTGTAGACCAAACCAGGGGTGTTTGAACCAAGAACCATCAACGGGTGATTGTATATATGAAGGCTCCGAGACCCAGTACAACTACAAGTGGAGGATCTACGGGATGTAACGTTGTGGAGGACTTGTCCAATGAGCGGTCACAAAATCATCCTCGGAGGAGATATCCCGTACCGGCACAATTCGCAGATTGCCTGGAACAGCGACAAATTTTACGTGGAAATTGATGGTGCCAAACAACAACTTCCATGCGTGGGATAGAAGCCAATAGAATAGGCAGCAAAGGTGGAAGTAGTAGAGGAAGCTGCGGTAGCCAAGAAGCGACAACCTCTACAACCAATACCGGTCAACATGGCCAAGTACTGCATAGGACAAGGAGCCCGTGCATGGTTCAGATGTTTCAAGTGAATAGAGGAGGCAGAAGTGGCAACAACAGACTCGTCATCCTAATCGGCCTCATTAGCCCAATCAGCCTCATTTGCATCAACAAAGTTTACGATGGTATCCAAAGAGTTTGCACCACTCATCCAAGAGTTTGTGACCGTCTTCTCCAATGAACTCTCAAGAACCTTAACTCCTCAACGGGATATCGGCCATCGTGAATTCTGCAGTGGATATTGCCAGATATGCGTAGCAGATGCCAACACCAAAAAGACAGCATTCTAAACTCGCTATGCGCATTTTGAGTTCACGGTTTTGTCATTTGGACTGACGAATGCCCCGGCGACATTCATGGTGGTAATGAACAACATCTTTTGCCGGCACATCGACCATTGTGTCGTGGTGCACCTCAACAATATTCTCTTGTACAGCTGTACCCTAGAGAAGCACATGGACATCTTTGAAAAGTTCTCGAAGTTTTGCAAAGAGAATTTTTGCCAAAAACTCTCGAAGTGTGACTTTGGTTGCCGTTTGATCGAGTTTTGGGCCACGTCATCAGCGGTGAGAGGATCACCATTGACCTACAAAAAGTGGCAGTAGTCGCTGTTGGCCGACGCCGACCAACGTTTGAGAAGTTTAAGTTTTCCTTAACTTCTGCAATTACTGCTGATGATTCGTACGGGATAACGCCCGAGTATGAGCGCCTCTTTCCAACCTCACTCTAAAATAAAGTAAATGGCAGTGGGAAACAACAAACAAGAAGCGTTTACAGCTTTTCGGAAAACTCTGACCTCAACGCTAGCCCAATGATAAGCCGATCTAATGGTTGACTACGTCGTGACCACAGATGCATCAGACCGAGCCATTGGTGCAGTCCCCTTACAAGACCACGGATACGGCGTGCAACCGGTCACCTAAATGTTTAAAAAACTGCAAGGACTGGAACACAACTACGCCGTATACGAGAAAGAAATGTTGAGGGTTGTACATGCATTCAAAACATGGTGGTGCTACCTAGAGTGCTGCATATGCATCGTGCGCACCAACCACCATGCGTTGAAATGTTTGAAGACACC
>SZWC01003437.1:149953-166075 GCA_023375785.1 Penium margaritaceum
GGAGATGGCTTGGGCTTCTTAGGTTACCAACAGCATCATGACAGAGTTCCCCTAGGACTTTCAGGAGAAATCTGAGTCCTAAGGGGGCCAGGGAAGCCTCCTGAATATTTCTGCCAATGGCCAGCCTTCACTTTGGCAAGGAGTGGCCGCCGGCCACGCCCTTGTCTTTGCAATTTGGGAGAGCCTCCCAATACAACAAAAGGGTACAAAAAGATCAAAACGATTGGCGATTGTTTTTTCAACAATTTTGGGAAGATTTTGAGATTACTGGAACCTTCTAAAACAGAACATTGGAAATCTTGGAAGCTAGTTGAAATTCCCACAATTCATTTGTGAATAGATATGAAGGTTGTGGCGTGGAGGGCCATGAATGTATGAGAAACATTTTCCAGACGTGGAGTTCAGTGACTCAGTTCTATGAGGGACGCAATAGAACCCGGAACATGTTGAGACTACATAGTTCTTTCCATATTTTTTTCTAGTGAGGTCATCCAAATACGTTTTATGTACAATTAGTGCCTGTCACAGTCCCCTATGAATCCACCCTAAACCCTTCCACCTCTTTGTTCAAACATTGTGTTCAACAGTTCAAACTGGAACATTCAATGAACTGTTGGAACGACCATCAGTCAAGAAATGTGATGACTTTTGACTGCACGATGTTGTGTTGCACAAAACCTTGTAACATTTCCTGCAGTGACCTTTGAGGCTGACATTCTGTGATTCTAGCTCCGATTATTGCAAGGTATGTAATGACAATGGGTCCTAGTTTGGCGTGGAGTCAAACCCACATTTTGCCATTGGTTCCCAATGCTGTAACGGGTCAAGCAGGAACGCGGATGATTAAAGCGCCATAGTCTGGAATGCCTAGTTGCGAACTGGTTACTGCGATGGTGACAGCCACCTGCCACAGTGAGAAATCTTGTTGACTAGAATTGAGGAAAATAATTGCGAATGACATACATGCCTGTTTCCATGGCTGGGAATGGGCAAATTTTGGTGACAGATTTTACCCAACCACATGATGGCAAAAGACATCGTCCGTGCGAGTGGGTGATTTTTTAAATGGGAGATACCTTTCAGTGCTTGAAGCGGTTTGAATTTGCACCTTGCGCTACTCCATGTACACAACAAAAGAAGACAAAACTGACGTATGAGACTGGGGTAATTTCCTATTCTCTACACAGACAAAAGAAACAAAAAACAAAAAAAAAATGCCAGCACAAATATCTTTTTTTCCAAAATTCCTGGGATGGATGCAGTACGTATGTGTGATAACTGTTGCTACTTCACCCACATTCAACAGTTGCAACTTCCTGGACGGATGATTGAATGTGGGTGAGTGGGAATGCTTTTCCCACTCACCCATCACCAGCAACGTTGTACGACTACAAAGTGCACAAGCAGGATGATTGTACATTCATCGAACAAAGATAACATTTTGGAAAACAAGAGGATATCCAAACCAATTTTGATCAAGTAAAATTTTGCCAATTGACAACGTTGGTCTTAAGAGAAAAGAATAAAAGGGACCAGAAAGACTTTATCAACCCAGTCAAGGATTTTCCAGACTGACATACACATCTGTTGGTCAGAATTCAATCACACTCTGCAAAATTTGTTTCTTTAAAGACCAAAAAACATCTACAAACATTGACCGTTCAACTCAAACAGTTGAATTGTACATGACGATGCGGCTTATCCACATTCATGGAAGAGGAAACTAAGAGAAGGTTCACAAGGTGTTTCCTGTAATGTTTCTGTTTACAAATGTCAGCATCCTCTGGCTCACTCGACGATGGTTTTCCATTACCATCTTCTCACTTTACAGCCCATTTTAGGTAAAAATTTTGCATTCATTCAGAGTTCATGGGAAGGATCACCAAGCCTTGCTGTCAACCTTTGTTTCTACAAAATTTAGCCACACACATAAATTCACCATTAGGAATGCATTGTATGTGTAGTGGTTCTCAATAATGATGCACTTTCATAATGACACAAATTAGACATCAGATCACATTTTTTACATTGTAGAGAAATGTGTTGTCTAAACAGGAACCTGCCCTCGTCTAGATGCTTTCTCATCACTCCTCAATAGTGCGTATTGAAAACAAACAATAATGGAAATACCTGCCACATTTCTATTCATGTGAGATGTGTTGGGAAACAAAACCTTTGCAGTTTACAAAACCTCATTAATGATACATCATCAGACATGAAAATTGAATATGCTTATTTCTAGGGGCAATTCAAAAACAAATTCTGCATAAATTCAGCATCGGTGATTTTCCTTGAAGTGATCCAGTCCATGAAACACTTTGGTTCTCATTTTGTTCAAGGTTAGGCCTTAGGAGCATAATTCTCCTTCCTTTTCTGTACAGGGATGCTGACATTTGTGGCTTGCGTCGAGGTACGTGGCTCACACTGATGTCCACTACTCTCTCGGACCTCCGTAGCTTAAGCTATTGTCCATGGCTCGTTCTGATGTCTGGTTGATGTAGAAATTCCTGCAATTCCTACTAATGACGGTGGTTTATTTGAAGTTTGACAATCTACCTGTTTTGAAAGTGGAATCATTGTACTTTACTCAATTCAATGCTGATGACAGCCGCCATCCTCTGATAGTATGTTCCATTTCTACTACAGACTCATGTCATCTAGGTCAATGCCAACCCATACCCAGAGATACCAGAAGGCACTATGGCAACTAGGGTGAGGCTGGTTTAGCTAGATTTTATAGTTGGCCCAAGTCGCCCATAAAAAAAAAAACCAAGCTGGATATTTCCATGTAACTTCCTTCGACCTATTGATTGAGTGCAGCGATTGCGCAGTTTATGTGTTCAGTTGTTTGCTCTTTTTTTTTGCGTGGAGTAAAGGAACCAGGCAAGGTTTGACGTATCAAACCTTGCATGTTTACCTTTGGGGCAAGTGGCGTGGACATAGAGACGTTGGTCTGCTCATTGTCTGGTTCTGTTCAGTCCGCTTGATCCAAATTCATCCTATGGGGACAGAATTACTGTCTATGTGGACATCCTAACATAACTAAGTCATAATCCTGTTTGCCAACGGCTGATCCAGCTGAAGGTAGGCTACAGCAACACTTTCAAGGCCAAAAGACCCTTTTTTTTAGGGGTGAGAAAGGCTTCTACCTCCAACCATCGGCTCTTGGTTTGAGAGTTCATGAGTCATTTTATTTGTTGTCAACCTACATGTGATGGTCTCCATATTCTACATCTATCTGGTTAGTTAAATGCCTTGGGTCTGGAGAAATAATCGCTATCATACAGCTGTACCTTTCACTTCCATGCCTTGCCGTACAGTGTTCTGTAGTGGCATAACATCATGAGCTGAACTTCCACCCTAGACTTGAACCCGGCGTTTAACTTCTTTCCTGTTGGAGTTGGATAGTTGGATAGTTGGATAGAAGTTTGATAGTCCATACTCCAAGTCGATAAATGGTGTTCGCACACCCCCAAGACAACAAAACTGCTCATGGCATCTTCTGTAACCACACCCCGCTCCCTACCGTCTTCAAGGCTCGCAAGGTGGCATGGCTAACAATTCTAGCGACCTAAAAAATCTCAAAGCAAATAATCATGACTCAACCTTGCACATGTTGCTAAGCTCGAGCGCCAAAGATCCAACATATGCCATGTTTTGATTTCTCTCACTATCTTTGTGCTATGATGTCCTAGATGTACATGAGTCCCTAAACTTGGTGAGTGGGCATTTCTGTTCTTGCTTGTGTGGTCCACTGTGCGTTGGCCTCAGGATTTACATTCCTTTTGGCTGAGGGAATTTCAGCCATCTTACCCAGACTTTTGGTGTTCCGTTGTTGAAGGTTCTGAAAACTTTGACAAGTATCTAGAATGGTCGACAGAAGCATTGTGAACCATATCAATGATTCAATATCATTTGGTCAACTTCTCAACAGTGCAATAGCTTCATCAAACCATGTCTCAGTATTCGTGAAGCCACCAAACTTCTTGGTGGAGCTTCTCAAAACGACCACTCACGGCGTGACTTTGCACGCATCGCTCGATTTGAGCACCAAAGACCCACCGTATGCCTTTTTGTGACTCCCATCATCGCATATGTAGCCTCAAATTGTTTGGTACTTGTCATCAAAGTGTTATTTGTACTTAATGCAATTTTTCCTTTTGTCCCAACTCCTCGAATTGTCTACTTCTTTGTACCTTATCCCTGTGACCAACCCATTTTCTTCTTCACATAACACTTGGTATAAGAGCGCAGCGGTGCGAGAGGGTTAGCCAACGCATTAACTACTAGTGACAACTTCTCACAAGTCTTCAAAGATTCTCCGCCCTTCAGAATTATGCAAACCGTGTGATGTTAATGATGAATTGAGCAAGCACAGTTGACTACGAATTGAGCAAGCACAGTTTACTACATGCAGTAGTAAAAGGCATAGACTACATCAATTGAGGATCAGCAGCACGCAAGCAATAATGCTCTTCAGGTGAATTAAAAAAAATCCATTAAAAATCATTGCATCAACAACCTCGACTTCCAACCCGGCGATGGACCCCCTGGGCTCAACAAACCATCGGCCTCCACCGTAGTATGCAGAGATGACACTTGGTATGATGGGAGGCACCGGTCGATAGGCTTGCATCAACAAAGATCTATACCAAAAACAATTGGGACTCAAAAGCATTAGCACATATCTACGCCAAGAACTAAATGCAGAAATGGAGGAGCGTTGAAACTCCAATGCTCGTAAAGCGAACATCACCAAGACAAATATTCAACTTTGAAGTGAATCCCGAATTCGGCTGACACTCCCTGACTTGTTCTATCCTATGCATGGATGGTCAAGATGTGGCTGACGAGTTTGGAGTTGTAACTCATTGATTCTTGGGTCAAAGAAAGTAAAGATAATGTTGACCTTGCAGCTTTGCTTTTGTGTGGCACGGCTTTGAGTTGGTTATCCAATCTAAAGACCATAAAACTGCAGCAGGAGAACGGTTCATGCGACCGCTCTCACATCTCCGAACGTAGATGTTCCACTTCTTGTTCAATTCAACCTGACGTAAAAACATTCTCTAACATTGCTGGAGAACTGGAATAAACTTGCGCATGCCACTATTGCCCATTTGAAAAAGTGAACAAGAAATCTAACGCACAGTACAAGCTTTAATGCCTTCTTTAGTAGTGTAGTGTGGTTGTGTACATGCAAAACTTTCACAAAAACATCACCAATACCATTTTTCCCCAACAAACTGTGTTTCAAAAACCACAACTTCAATCAACATACTTGGTTCACAATTTCCACATTTGGCATCAAAGATAACCGTCCACAAGTTATCAAAGCACCAGAAAGCATCAACAACGCCAACTACAATGCTTGCATGGAGGAATCCAACAGCTGGTAACCCCAAGGCAAATTTTCTTATCGTAGAGGAGGGAAGTCCCAGCCGACAAAAACCTCGTCCCAAATGGAGATGGATCAACAGCTCTGTTTGACTTGCAAAACACAGGGGCACATTTCCCGTGACTGTCGGAAACGGCATGAGCAGACCAAAAAGAGGAAGAATCCAAAGAGGAAAAAACGAGGCGTCCAAAACTGTCAAAGGGGTAAGAGTAGACAATAGAAGTCCTGTCCGGTCGGAAAACTCTATGCTGACCGATCATTTTTCCGAGTGGATCACATCGCAACAAACAAGGATTCCTGAGATTGCAAAGTTTAGCGAGGGGTACAAGGACAACCAGCCGGTGATACTACTACGAGTATAGTCGAGAGGAAGTAAAAGTCACAGAATAGTGTGAGCACTACTTGATAGAGAGGCTTCTCACAGTTACGTAAGGGAAGACATGGTTTGAAAGTTAGGTTTTCATATCAAACCGGGTGTTTTCTAAGGAAACAATTACCAAAGAATCATCGTAGTTTTTTCAGGATTTTACATGTAACACAGCAGGTGAACTGGGTGCAAGCCTCTATTGGTGTGTGAGACCTCAAAATCCAATTTCTCATGGAAATCACCCAGGTTGGTCGTGGAGATGATATCTTCTGTGAAGTGAAGTCTCTCATGAATAAACCCTCTCACAAGTATGTCCCAACCAAGCTCGGGGCGTGGTGTCCATTCTCGTCAAAGGACAACCCAAAATGGAGGATGCAACTTCATCTGTCAAGTTTTTTGGCAGGTTGAAGCAGCTCGACTAGATACATTTCGATTGATGAGTCAACCTGTTAAGCTGTATTCTAGTGTCCACGTGGAAACCCTAGGTTTCCAGCTGGTTTATGATAAGGAGGTGGTGGCAAAACATTTTCACATATGCGAGGGTACTTTGCTACCCCACGACGCCTCTTTTCTGATGGCTTGGCCAACATGTCTATAAAATTGTGTTCGCTATGCCACCAGGTGGAGGTGGTGATGGGCAGGGTGGTCCTGTTGGAACGCCCGTAGGTGGCCCTTTGCATGCCCCCTTGCCATGACGAGGGACCTTGTGATGGGCCCCTTGATGGGTTGAGGTCCTTGCATTGACACATTGTGTCATGCCCAATGTGACATCGCGAGCCCCACAGAGCCCATCGCAACTATTCACGACGGGCTCGTGTTCTACTGCTCGAGGCCGCGAAACATCGAGCGGCAGCTGGATAGTGCAAGGCACTATCTGGTCATCCTCCTATGAACCGGAAGCTTCTACAAAGCTTCTAGTTTTCAGGGCTGGTGGGCGAGTAATCCACCTCGCCATCCAGACTTTTGTCTTCCAATCATGAGATGTGGCAGACCTTTCAGGAATAAAAGTGCCTGTCTGGGCAACGTAACAAAGTGGCATAAGTTATGCCATGCTTTTTACATTCCTTTTGCTCTATTTTCAAACATCCATGGTTCAAGAGGGTCTAGATTGGTTGTCGGTGGAGTCACACATGCTTTGTTGATCAACAAATCAATTATTTGGTGCATCAGTAAGATCATGCCCCATTCCGGAGTAACTGAAAACATAAAACTTTGGTTTTGATATCCTTCACGAGCACAAGATCGTACATAGATCAGCAAAGTTGAAATAAGAACCTTCTACGGCTAACGTTTCCTCCCCCTCTGGCCAGGGGAATCCTTGCAACCATCAGCCTAGGCATCCCCATGCATCTGAGATCGCCACCGTTGTGCATTTGTCCGTACTCTGACAGGTTAAGTCCAAGTACTACACCTCTGGTTGTGTGAAAGCACACCTTTCCATCTTGGCAACAAACTTCACCTTGCAAAGGATCTCGAGCACGGTGCGCAGATGTTGTGCTTTCTCCTCATGATGCTTTGAGAACACCACAAGTTTATCAAGGTACACCAATACGTTTTTGCCCAACTGCTCACAAAAGATGTGATTCATTGTGGCTTGAACCATCACTGGGGTGATGGTAAGACCAAAGCTTAGTCCTCGGACTTAATAATGTTCCAATTGAGAAGATGTCCCAGTAAGAAGATGTTGCTAAACATCTTCTTCAGTTCTCTAAACTCGGTAATATCCTTGAGCCAAATCAAGGAAAGAGAACACCTTTGCACCTTGAAATTGATCAAAGAGATCCTTGATCCTTTACAAGGTATGACTGTTCCTAAACTTCAAGCTGTTCAATGCACGTTAGTGAAAACACATGCGCAAGACTCCATCCGTCTTCTTGAAGAATAAGATGAGAGCTCCAAATGGAGAGCTGCTTGGTTCAGTTCATCCCTCGGCCAAGTATTCCTTGATCTGCCATTTGGCTTCTTCATGCTCAGCATGAAAAAAGCGATACATGGGCCACAGCAATGGCCTTGCTCCTGGCTTGAGAGGGACTGTATGACCAATGTTCCATTTTAGCTGTAGACCATCCAATTGTAGGCATAAAACGTGAGAAAACTCTTCAAGGAGACAACAGAAATCACTCAAGCATGACGGTGGATTGTCCTCATCAACCGTACAAAGTTGCCCTAGAAACACATTGTGGCCTTTACACTAGTATCGCTTGACTTGAAGCCCCATAAGGTCGAATTGTTCACTCTTATGAGAGGGCTTTGAGTGATCCATAGGTTAAAACATTATGGAATGCTAGCTTGTTATACACTAAGACTCTTTGTGACCCAACTCATCTTAGTCTTGTGCTCATTAAGCAAAGGATCATCCATAGCAACATCAAAATGATCTATCAAGTCAATGACAACAAAGTTGATTTCTTTGAGAGATCCTAGCCTGAGCCTTGCCTAACATGTGCCAATTACATTGACCTCTCGGTCATCACCAACGGTGACTCTTCCCTCATAAAGCGTGTACATCAAGCCTGGTTTTCACACACAGGTGACACTGATAAACTAGGCATCAGTTTGCACGCTTGTCCCAGCAAGATGACCCAAGAATAACATATTCATCTTTGCATGCGATGAGGGTATGAACAAGCTCTTTGGAAGATTGGCCTAGAAGTGGTACACACAAAAGTGTTTCATGCTATGATGTAACTAAACTGAGTCACCCACTTGCATCCACACATGGTTTCCTTTGTTTACATCACACAAGAGGTGCCATCCATTGAAGAGTTCTTCTTGAGAACCGCAAAGAAAGGAACTACGACTGTTTCTTGCGTGAGTTTATCTTGTAGGCTACGTTTGCTAACTCAAGAACTTTGTTTCTTTTGTGTCATATGGATACAATCAAGAAAGTGTGATATTGCAAGTATTCTTCATCAATGGAATGCAACAGTGGACAATAGCAAAAGAGATCCACATATCCATTGCTTATGGGGGAGCCAAGAATAGCAGAAAAAATGCCCCTGTGAGGTATTCCAACTTTTTTGTATCTTTATCCTGGAACATGAAAGCGCACTTAACATACAATGATCTCTCAGCCATATTCTTCAATGGTTGTTCACTACCATCCACTGGGGGATTCAAAAACCCTTCCCATGACCTGCTAGTTTGCAAACACCATTGACGCTCTTGGTATTTTGGCGGTTTCCTTGTCCCTTTTTCTTCTTGTCTTTTTCCTATTCATTTGTTTTTCCACTAGCATGATCCTTTTGGCACTTGTGGCACTCAGAAACATAACGCGCAGTCTTCCCACAGTAGTAGGAGGTGAGGGTGCCTATCCTGGCCTTGCCATCCGCATGCTCCTTGTGGCTGACCTGTAGCCTACAGGGTTTGTGGTTGCGCAACCTCTGCAGAGAGAGCTTACGCTCACACATTATGGAGAGTGCTGGCGCTTGTTGTTGTCCTCTTGTTGATGCTAGCTGCAACGTGTGATCACTCCATACTTTGCCTGCATGTGATGGAAACTTGGCAACCCTCAGGGAGGTGATCAGGCTCACTAAGAGCCGCCTAGGAAGGACCAACTGTTTTGTGAGAGGGAGTTGCAGGTTGCACAGACAGAAATTACGGAAGCAAATGTAGGTCTGCAGAGAACGCGAATGTATGAATCGACTCTTGAGTGAGAAAATGAATAAGCACAGCTTTCTAACAAGCCTAAGTACGCCTCATTTGGCACATGGAGCTGGAAGAACCACTCTGTCAAAGTTCACCTCCTAGCACACTCCTAGCCTAGCGGGATGAGCGGCAGTCACACTCTCACACAAGAGAATTACCATCCCTGCCATGTGCAGAACCAATAATCTTGGTGGGGGCCTTCCTTGAAGATCCCTGAAGGTCCTCCTGCCGCCTTCCTACCCTGAAGGCCGCTCCAAACCTCCTTGGCCAATAATTGTGGCCGTCATTGGTGCTGATAGTGCAGGAGCCGTCACTTGAACCGGACCCATCGCCACCAAACCTTGAAAATCCATATCTCCCTCAAACGGACTCCGAATCGAGTTTCGTTAAGTGCTACAGAACCATCAGAACATATTCTATTCACTTTTGTGACCTGATGATTTTTATCGAGCAACCCACTTTGTTCACTTTTTTTGGCACCCCATATCCAACAGCATGGAGACATATCTCACAAAGATGAAGTCATGAAGCTTGGCTTTACTTACCAAAGGCTTCCCTTGGGGATCCAGCATACAAGCATGCAAGAGTGAGAGACTCATTTGAAAGGCTGTTGATAAGCCATTCTACGATTTGCTCCATAGAATGGCGATCCTCATCAATGAGCTTGTCCAGTGTGTTGTTATGCTGCTAGAGGCATAGCGCAAGCTTTTGGTCACCCTGGCATATTTTAGATAGACGCCTAGATACTTGCTGGGAGTTTTCCTCCCTACCATACAAGTCCATAAGGATGTTGTACAGGTCTTCCCTGTGAGGTATATAGACGGACTGAGGTGTTTCCATGTACAACACTTTCAGCTGGTTCCTTGGTAATGAGATCACTAGACTGTCAAGGATAGCTAGCCTAAGGGTACCCCAAGCTCATTGTTTGATGTTATGGACCTCAAGAAAGGGCTCCATGGGTAGCTTCCAAGTAGGAAATTCCGTGTGCTTGGATGAGCCAAACTTGGGATAATCACTTAGACACCTTAGTGCCTTTCAGATCTCGGTGCACGATGTCAAATCACCATCCTTAGGGTATTTTTAAGTTATGGCTTTCTCAGCCTGATGAAGACAATGAGAGCCAGTTGCGCCCATCAACCGATTATCATGGGTGTCACCCATCAGGCTGTTAGCATCATCATGTGATGGATGCTTAGCTTTGCAATCCTGGGATGGGTGGGCAAGATCAGACATGTCGGCCATGCCACCAGCCACCAACCTTCCCATGATGTTTGGTTTACTTGCTGAGTGCATGAGGATGAACATGCTTCTGGATAATAATCATGCTCTTGGTGAGCTTGTAACACTCAAGTGCATCGAGTAGATGCTCGTATGCCTACGCGTTTTGTAAAAGGTTCAGTGCATCACTGATTTCCATTGGATAATTTTGGGATCCTTGGCCTACCTTAGACACGATAGTCATGTTGGCGGTCGTAGCACATATCTGTGCCCTTTGAGGTGTTCCTTGTTCAAGGTGAACCAAGGGACCATCCTAAGGTTGTGGTGTTGGTGCACGTGCCAAGGTATGCAGTGTGTTCCTCCCATCACCACCTACTGTTATGCCATCCGGGCCAGCGCCGCGATATGTATGACTAGTATGTGGCGCAGGATCACTATTCCCCTTTGATAGGGCCAAAGCCATAACAGCTTCCACCATGCAAAAGCCACTCATTTTGAGGTCCAAGAGGTGGTGGATCATGGCCAAGGTGGCAGCGTCAACAATCTTAAGAGGATCGTCATCCTCTTCATCCTTTCCTCCAAGGAACTTCGGCCGTCATCTACTCCAATGTAATTGTCTTTGCCCTCTACGACAACCGGGTCTATGCCCGCCATGTGTGTTTTGCCGGTGTCACCAGAAAGGCCCTCAGCCTTATCACCAATGCGTGGAGCTAACGACGCCCCCATGACTTCCTCATTCCCCTTCACAATATCCTGTGCAACAGGGGTCTCATGGGGCGCTCTTTTTGTGAAAGCAACAGATGTGGNCACCATGCAAAAGCCACTCATTTTGAGGTCCAAGAGGTGGTGGATCATGGCCAAGGTGGCAGCGTCAACAATCTTAAGAGGATCATCATCCTCTTCATCCTTTCCTCCAAGGAACGTCGGCCGTCATCTACTCCAATGTAATTGTCTTTGCCCTCTACGACAACCGGGTCTATGCCCGCCATGTGTGTTTTGCCGGTGTCACCAGAAAGGCCCTCAGCCTTATCACCAATGCGTGGAGCTAACAACGCCCCCATGACTTCCTCATTCCCCTTCACAATATCCTGTGCAACAGGGGTCTCATGGGGCGCTCTTTTTGTGAAAGCAACAGATGTGGCATAACCGGTGCGTGTTCCACAAGAGCTCTTTGTCGGCAACATTGTACGGGGTGCACAATTCTTGGATGCGCTTCGGCCACCCTCCTTTGCTAGAGTTTTTAAGGGGCCTACTCCTGCCATGGACATGTGGAGACCACCTCCCACCATGACTGGTGGGGATCAATAAAGGGAGCAAAGGAAGGGAGGGGGAAAGAGATTTAATTGAGAGTGCATTGATAAGAAGAATATCGATACACCAGCAACCTTTTTGAATGATTTCAAGCACTCTAGGCTAAGGTAAGTGGACTGTAATTACTTCTAATAATCTCCACCTCCTTTGCAAAGAAAAGTGCCCAAATCCACCCCTCTTCACATTACACTCATAGAATGAGATATGGTTGATTGTGGCCATTTCATTCTCTCTGTTTTTAGTATGTGCCTTGAATGTGATCTCTCCACAGGGAGTTCCTTACACCCATGAATACACTTTGTCAATTGTGTATTAGAAGATCGTGGTTTTTCCTCATGTGGCAAAAAAATCTCTTGCTAGGAAAGACCCTAGTGAGTGAGACAAATATATGTGGCAAATGCGCTCCATCACCATATAAAAGTACACTAAGAGCACACTCAGTGCACTAATTTGTCTCATGTGTCCAATCATAACTGAATTTTTTTTCCTCTGTGGCCAAAAAATTCTCTTGTCAAGAAAGACCCCAGTGCATGGGGCTAGTGTATGTGGCAAGTTCACTCCCTTACCATATGAGAGTACACTAAGAGCGCACTTAGTGCACTAATGTGTCTCATGCACCCAAGCACACTTTGCATTTTGTCCAATATGACAAAATGATTCTCTTCTTAGTAAGGATCCCAGTGCGAGGGGATAGTGTATGTGACTGCTGCGCTCAGTCACGATAGAATAGTACACAAAGAACACAATCAGTGTGCTTGTTTGTCTCATGTGTCCAAGCACACCTTGCCTTTTCGTCTTAGCCGAACAATGCCCTAAGTAGGAAGACCCCAGTGTGTGGTGCTAGTTTATGTGTCAAGTGCGCTCACTAACCATGTAAAAGTACAGCGAGAGATCACCCAACACGCTCATCAGTCTCTTGTGTGTAAGTGCACCAAGCGTTTTTTCCTGTATGGCCAAATTCATCTCTTCTTAGGAAGGGCCCAACGCATGGGGTTAGTGTACGTGGCAAGTGCGCTTGGTCACCATACAAGATTACACAAAGATTGCACTCAGATTGTTACTTTATCTTGTGTGTGTAATCAAACCTTGCATTTTGTTTCATCTGGCCCAAAAACCATTCCTTTAGGAGAACCTTGAAGATTTGGAATATATATATATTATGAAAGTGTTTGTTTCTGTGGTCAATATTTGTGTGGTTAAGTTATTCTCCTGGTATAGAAACTAAATCATGTTTGAAGACAGATGGGAAACATTATGAGTAGTGTGAATTATGTTCCATGTGCTTTTTTTAACCTCTTACAGTTTTGTTCATCTTTACGATGTAGATTTGTCCAATTGTTCCTTCCTTGGTATTGTTGTAGTGAAATTCAAACATCAGTTACGGAATTCCTTAATTTCTCACACTTCCTGGCTTTTCTATTTGAGATGTCCAGTTGATCGCTCCTAGCAGCTTTTCACACTTTCTCATCGGCCGTCTACTTGCCGACAACATTCTCACGTCATGTTTCCAATGTACTCCTGTCAACTGCTGAGGGAGGACAGAAGCATTGTCATCAAAGCTGCTGATAAAAACTTAGGGCTAGTTGTCTTGGATAGAGAGCACTACATCAACGAGTGCCTCTCCCACTTGCATGATTCTAGCACCTACATTTGACAAGCTTGCAACATAGATGCTATCAAGGCTGAGCTACTTCACATCAAGGAGGACAACTCCAACTCAGGCTTAGTCCCATACTCACTTTGGGACTTCTTTTGCCAAGAACCAGACACTGGGTGGCAGCCTGCCACATTCTATTGTTTGACTAAAGTGCATAAGAATTTGCCTGTTGGCAGGCCGATTGCGGCTTGTCATAGTTGGATCACCACCAACGTGTCCAAATGGCTGGATAGGGAGCTACAACCACTGGTGCAAAAACAGGCAACATTCCTCAAGGACAGCACATCGCTCCTCCTTGAGATCGAAAAACTAACCCTGCCACCAACCGTGACTCTTGCAACATATGATGTTGTCGCACTCTATCCAAGAATACCCATCACTCGGGCACTCATCTTCATCCAGACCCTTCTACATCAGGCACGACATCCCACAACACCTCTGGTCATCCAGCTTCTCTCATGGGTGATGCATAATTCCTATGTGGAATTTCAAGGTAACATCTACAAACAGGTCAAAGGGACAGCTATGGGAACACCCACAGCACTTGCCTTTGCCATACTGTTTATGAGCTACCTTGACTCAGAAGTGCTATGGATGTGCCAAGTCACACCTTTTCTCCATCGACGATACACCGACGATGGTCTCGTACTCTGGACAGGTGATAAGAAATCCCTCCTCTTCTTTCTTTCCACATTCAAATCCATCGAAGAGAGTATCAAGCTGAAGTGGGACATCTCCGAGTCCACCATCAACTTCCTTGACATCACTCTCTTCAAAGGGGACAGGTTCACAGCCTCTGGGATTTTGGATATCTTGACCTACCAAAAACCCATGAATAGGTACCTTTACCTTCCCTTTCGCAGCTAACATCCTAGAAGCTGCTTGAGAGCCTTCATCATCTCTGAGCTTTGACGACACCTTCTATGTACATCGTCACCAACCACCTTCATCCATATGAAGAAAACGTTTTGGGCTTGACTATGGGCTCAAGGCTACCCTCAGAGATTTCTCGTAAACATTTTTTCGCAGGTTCGACACAGTCAACGCAAGGCTCAAATTAACAAGCTATACCACAAAGATAAGATTTGCCAAAGGAATCAGCAAAACAAGAGGAGCCCCTTGTTCTAAAAGCTTTCCTCAACCCAATACTGGAGAACCTACGACTTCGACACCATCTCCAACGTTTTGCAAAACGCCTCCGAGGATACAACCCAACAGTGTTTTCTCCACGTGCTATTCTGGCATGGAGGCTGCCTAGGAAATTAGGCACGTACCTTATGTCCTCTAAGCTACAAATGCAACCACCGAGTGATAGGTGCGTGGAACCCAAAACCTACCGCCGACCATCTGTCGGCACTAGATGTCCCGTCGCTTTGGACCACTTGCTGCTATTCTAGCAGGTCTTGTCTGGCTAGAATTTTTATGACATTGAGGAAGGCCTTTTTGGCCGAAACCGGTATGCCTTTACAAATTCTCTCTCAGAATTTTGCCGGTCCATTTTTACTCCTCTGATTGTTCCTCCTCGCTGCTCTGAGATGCCTTTCCCCGAATCTTTGCTTCAGTCCTTGTGAGTTGGTCGAGAGCTGGCCCAACTGTATGGGGGTAGTGCATGTGACAAATGCGCTCAAAATGAGGGTGAAAGTGCACTTATCACAAACCAAGTGTGTGACAACTACAATAGTACCATCACAAGGATTAATCTTGCATTTCAAATAGCAAACCACCGATACTTGCGACCTCACATCAAATTTGAAGTACCCCGAACATGGTTGCTGCGAGATTTAAGAATCAACATAGAAAATGCATTCAAAGGTCCCATTCTGCTGATATAAATATTAAAAAGTATTTGGGGAATGTAGTATGAAAAGCACAAAATCTAATTCATCATTTCATTTATGAACGTTCTCGAATGGAAATAAACAAAGTGTTGATTAACGTTTACATCAATTAATGTTTACACCAAGATGAACCCAAACTCATGATGTGTTTATCTTTAAGAGAAAACAAAATCATAGAATTGTCTTTGGACTCTTAGTAAAGTTTCAGAATTCCTGCAACAGTAATTCATAAATATACTTTAACAAAGTCAATGGCTTGGTTGTTGCTAGTAATGCTTTTGACGATAACAATGGCTGAAATTGGTAAACAGAATGAGAAATGATATAGTTATTCTGAATTATACACTTTAATACAAACATTTTTTTCTCACGCGAAAAAATGATATTGTTTTTCATACGTAACTTAAATAAATGATACATTTTTTCCTAACTATACACTTTAATAAAAACATATTGCTATCACTTTAGTTGTACCTTAGTATAGGTAATCGACTAAACAATATGTTTTTGTTGTGAAACGAAGAACAAACCAAAAAATCTATGGAACAATGAGTGTGTTGAAAGAAAAAAAGTGTATAGATTACAATGTTTGGAGGTAGGGGGTAGCAACAGAGAGAGATCACTAGAGGAAAACGGAGAGAGAGAGAGAGAGAGAGAGAGAGAGAGAGAGAGAGGGAGAGAGAGAGAG
>SZWC01003438.1:0-22942 GCA_023375785.1 Penium margaritaceum
TGGAGTGGTGCGAACTGGTTGCGCAGAGGTGGGAACTGGTTGCGGAGTGGTGCGAACTGGTTGCGCAGAGGTGCGAACTGGTTGCGCAGTGGTGCGAACTGGTTTCGGAGTGGTGCGAACTTTTTGCGAGGTGGTGCGACCTGGTTGCGGAGTGGTGCGAACTGGATGCGGAGTCGTGCGAACTAGCTGAGGAGTGGTGCAAACTGGTTGTGTAGTGGTGCAAACTGGTTGCGGTGTGGTGCCAACTGGTTATGCAGTGGTGTGAATTGGTTGGGGAGTGGTGCGAACTGGTTGCGGAGTGGTGCAAACAGGTTGGGAGGTGGTGGGAACTGGTTGCGGAGTGGTGCGAACTGGTTGCGGAGTGGAGCGAACTGGTTGCGGAGTGGTGCAAACTGGTTGCGGAGTGGCGTGAACTAGTTGCCGAGTGGTGCGAACTGGTTGTGGACTGGTGCGAACTGGTTGCGGAGTGGTGCGAACGGGTTCGGAGTGGTGCGAACTAGTTGCAGAGTGGTGGCAACAAGTCCGGGATGGTGCGAACTGGTTGTGGAGTGGTGCGAACTGGTTGCACAGAGGTGCGAACTGGTTGCAGAGTGGTGCGAACGGGTTCGGAGTGGTGCGAACTAGTTGCAGAGTGGTGGCAACAAGTCCGGGATGGTGCGAACTGGTTGTGGAGTGGTGCGAACTGGTTGCACAGAGGTGCGAACTGGTTGCAGAGTGGTGCGAACGGGTTCGGAGTGGTGCGAACTAGTTGCAGAGTGGTGGCAACAAGTCCGGGATGGTGCGAACTGGTTGTGGAGTGGTGCGAACTGGTTGCACAGAGGTGCGAACTGGTTGCAGAGTGGTGCGAACGGGTTCGGAGTGGTGCGAACTAGTTGCAGAGTGGTGGCAACAAGTCCGGGATGGTGCGAACTGGTTGTGGAGTGGTGCGAACTGGTTGCACAGAGGTGCGAACTGGTTGCAGAGTGGTGCGAACGGGTTCGGAGTGGTGCGAACTAGTTGCAGAGTGGTGGCAACAAGTCCGGGATGGTGCGAACTGGTTGTGGAGTGGTGCGAACTGGTTGCACAGAGGTGCGAACTGGTTGCAGAGTGGTGCGAACGGGTTCGGAGTGGTGCGAACTAGTTGCAGAGTGGTGGCAACAAGTCCGGGATGGTGCGAACTGGTTGTGGAGTGGTGCGAACTGGTTGCACAGAGGTGCGAACTGGTTGCAGAGTGGTGCGAACGGGTTCGGAGTGGTGCGAACTAGTTGCAGAGTGGTGGCAACAAGTCCGGGATGGTGCGAACTGGTTGTGGAGTGGTGCGAACTGGTTGCACAGAGGTGCG
The DNA here is from genome assembly GCA_023375785.1 of Penium margaritaceum. Taxonomy (NCBI): domain Eukaryota; kingdom Viridiplantae; phylum Streptophyta; class Zygnematophyceae; order Desmidiales; family Peniaceae; genus Penium; species Penium margaritaceum. The sequence goes on from SZWC01003438.1 coordinate 1,322, forward strand.
AACTGGTTGCAGAGTGGTGCGAACGGGTTCGGAGTGGTGCGAACTAGTTGCAGAGTGGTGGCAACAAGTCCGGGATGGTGCGAACTGGTTGTGGAGTGGTGCGAACTGGTTGCACAGAGGTGCGAACTGGTTGCAGAGTGGTGCGAACGGGTTCGGAGTGGTGCGAACTAGTTGCAGAGTGGTGGCAACAAGTCCGGGATGGTGCGAACTGGTTGTGGAGTGGTGCGAACTGGTTGCACAGAGGTGCGAACTGGTTGCAGAGTGGTGCGAACGGGTTCGGAGTGGTGCGAACTAGTTGCAGAGTGGTGGCAACAAGTCCGGGATGGTGCGAACTGGTTGTGGAGTGGTGCGAACTGGTTGCACAGAGGTGCGAACTGGTTGCAGAGTGGTGCGAACGGGTTCGGAGTGGTGCGAACTAGTTGCAGAGTGGTGGCAACAAGTCCGGGATGGTGCGAACTGGTTGTGGAGTGGTGCGAACTGGTTGCACAGAGGTGCGAACTGGTTGCAGAGTGGTGCGAACGGGTTCGGAGTGGTGCGAACTAGTTGCAGAGTGGTGGCAACAAGTCCGGGATGGTGCGAACTGGTTGTGGAGTGGTGCGAACTGGTTGCACAGAGGTGCGAACTGGTTGCAGAGTGGTGCGAACGGGTTCGGAGTGGTGCGAACTAGTTGCAGAGTGGTGGCAACAAGTCCGGGATGGTGCGAACTGGTTGTGGAGTGGTGCGAACTGGTTGCACAGAGGTGCGAACTGGTTGCAGAGTGGTGCGAACGGGTTCGGAGTGGTGCGAACTAGTTGCAGAGTGGTGGCAACAAGTCCGGGATGGTGCGAACTGGTTGTGGAGTGGTGCGAACTGGTTGCACAGAGGTGCGAACTGGTTGCAGAGTGGTGCGAACGGGTTCGGAGTGGTGCGAACTAGTTGCAGAGTGGTGGCAACAAGTCCGGGATGGTGCGAACTGGTTGTGGAGTGGTGCGAACTGGTTGCACAGAGGTGCGAACTGGTTGCAGAGTGGTGCGAACGGGTTCGGAGTGGTGCGAACTAGTTGCAGAGTGGTGGCAACAAGTCCGGGATGGTGCGAACTGGTTGTGGAGTGGTGCGAACTGGTTGCACAGAGGTGCGAACTGGTTGCAGAGTGGTGCGAACGGGTTCGGAGTGGTGCGAACTAGTTGCAGAGTGGTGGCAACAAGTCCGGGATGGTGCGAACTGGTTGTGGAGTGGTGCGAACTGGTTGCACAGAGGTGCGAACTGGTTGCAGAGTGGTGCGAACGGGTTCGGAGTGGTGCGAACTAGTTGCAGAGTGGTGGCAACAAGTCCGGGATGGTGCGAACTGGTTGTGGAGTGGTGCGAACTGGTTGCACAGAGGTGCGAACTGGTTGCAGAGTGGTGCGAACGGGTTCGGAGTGGTGCGAACTAGTTGCAGAGTGGTGGCAACAAGTCCGGGATGGTGCGAACTGGTTGTGGAGTGGTGCGAACTGGTTGCACAGAGGTGCGAACTGGTTGCAGAGTGGTGCGAACGGGTTCGGAGTGGTGCGAACTAGTTGCAGAGTGGTGGCAACAAGTCCGGGATGGTGCGAACTGGTTGTGGAGTGGTGCGAACTGGTTGCACAGAGGTGCGAACTGGTTGCAGAGTGGTGCGAACGGGTTCGGAGTGGTGCGAACTAGTTGCAGAGTGGTGGCAACAAGTCCGGGATGGTGCGAACTGGTTGTGGAGTGGTGCGAACTGGTTGCACAGAGGTGCGAACTGGTTGCAGAGTGGTGCGAACGGGTTCGGAGTGGTGCGAACTAGTTGCAGAGTGGTGGCAACAAGTCCGGGATGGTGCGAACTGGTTGTGGAGTGGTGCGAACTGGTTGCACAGAGGTGCGAACTGGTTGCAGAGTGGTGCGAACGGGTTCGGAGTGGTGCGAACTAGTTGCAGAGTGGTGGCAACAAGTCCGGGATGGTGCGAACTGGTTGTGGAGTGGTGCGAACTGGTTGCACAGAGGTGCGAACTGGTTGCAGAGTGGTGCGAACTGGTTGCGGAGTGGTGCGAACTGGTTGCAGAGTGGTGCGAACGGGTTCGGAGTGGTGCGAACTAGTTGCAGAGTGGTGGCAACAAGTCCGGGATGGTGCGAACTGGTTGTGGAGTGGTGCGAATTGGTAGTGGAGTGGTGCGAATTGGTTGCAAAGTGGTGCAAACTGGTTGTGCAGTTGTGGGAACTGGTTGTGGAGTGGTGCGAAGTGGTTGCGGATTTGTGGGAACCTGTTGCAGAGTGATGTGAACAGGTTGGGGAGTTGTGCGAACTGGTTGCGGAGTGGTGCGAACTGGTTGTGGACTGGTGCGACTGGTTGCGGAGTGGTGTGCACTGGTTGCGGAGTGGTATGAGCTGGTTGCGGAGTGGTGCGGAGACGTTGCACCGTGGTGCGAACTGGTTGCGCAGTGGTGCGAACTGGTTGCGGAGTTTTGCGAACTGGTTGCGGAGTGTTGCGAACTGGCTGCCGAGTGGTGCGAACTGGTTGCGGAGTGGTGCAAACTGGTTGCGCAGTGGTGTGAACTGGTTGCGCAGAGGTGCGAACTGGTTTTGGAGTGCTGCGAACTGGTTGCGGAGTGGTGCGAACTGGTTGCGGAGTGGTGCAAACTGGTTGCGGAGTGGTGCCAAGTGGTTGCGGAGTGGTGCGAACTGGTTGCAGAGTGGTGCGAAGTGGTTGCCAGGTGGTGCGAACTGGTTTCGGAGTGGTGCGAACTGGTTGCGGAGTGGTGCGAACTGGTTGCGGAGTGGTGAGAACTGGGTTTGGAGTGGTGCGAACTGGTTGCGGAGTGGTGTGAACTGGTTGGGGAGTGGTTCGAACTGGTTGCGAAGTGTTGCAAACTGGTCACGGAGTGGTGCGAACGGGTAGCGGAGAGGTTCAAACTGGCTGCAGAGTGGTGCCAACTTGTTGCGGAGTGGTGAGAACTGGTTGTGGAGTGGTGCGAACTGCTTGCGGAGTGGTGAGAACTGGGAGCTGATTGGTGCAAACTGGTTGCGGAGTGGTGCGAGCTGGTTGCGGAGTGGTGCGAATTGGTTTCGGAGTGGTGCGAACTGGTTGGGGAGTGGTGTGAACTGGTTGCGGAGTGGTGCGAACTGGTTGCGGAGTGGTGTGAACTGGTTGCGGATTGGTGCGAACTGGTTGTCGAGTGGTGCGAACTGGTTGCGCAGTGGTGTGAACTGGTTGCGGAATGGTGCGAACTGGTTGTGGAGTGGTGTGAACTGGTTGCAGAGAGGTGCGAACTAGCTGCAGAGTGGCAGGAACGGGCCGGAGTGGTGCGAACTGGTTGTGGAGTGGTGCGAATTGGTTGCGGAGTGGTGCGAACTTGTTGCGCAGTTGTGGGAACTGGTTGTGGTGTGGTGCGAACTGGTCGCGGAGTGGTGGGAACTGGTTGCGATGTGGTGAAACCGGGTGGGGAGATGTGCGAACTGGTTGCGGAGTGGTGCGAACTGGTTGCGTAGTGGTGCGAACTGGTTGCAAAGTGGTGTGAACTGGTTGCGGAGTGGTACAAACTGGTTGTGGAGTGGTGCGAACCGGTCACGGAGTGGTGCGCACTGGCTGCGCAGTTGTGTAAACTGGTTCGGAGTGCTGCGAACTGGTTGGGGAGTGGTGGAAAATGGTTGCGGAGTGGTGCGAACTGGTTGCAGAGTGGTGGGAACTGGTTGCGGAGTGGTGCGAACTGGTTGCGGAGTGATGCAAACTGGTTGCGCAATGGTGCGAACTGGTTGCGCAGTGGTGCAAACTGGTTTTGGAGTGGTGCGAACTGGTTGCGGAGTGGTGCGAACTGGTTGCGGAATGGTGCCAACTGGTTGCGGAGTGGTGTGAACTGGTTGCAGAGTGGTGCGAACGACTTGCGGAGTGGCTCAAGCTGGTAGCAGAGTGGTGTGAACTAACTTCGGAGTGGTGCGATATGGTTGCGGAGTGGTGCAAACTGGTTGCGGAGTGGTGCGAACTCGTTGCGGTGTGCTGCGAACAGGTTTTGGAGTGGTGCGAACTGGTTGCAGAGTGGTGCGAAATGCTTGGGAGTGGTGGGAACTGGTTGCGGAGTGGTGCGAACTGGTTTTGGAGTGGTGCGAACTGGTTGTGGAGTGGTGTGTACTGGTTTCAGAGTGGTGTGAACTGCTTGCGGAGTGAAGCGAACTAGTTGCGGAGTGGTGCAAACTGGTTGCGGAGTGCTGCGATCTGGTTGCGGAGTGGTGTCAACTGGTTGCGGAGTGGTGCGAACTGGTTACGGTGTGGCGCGAACTGGTTCTGAGTGGTGCGAACTAGTTGCCGAGTGGTGCGAACTGGTCGCGGAGCTGTGCGAACTGGTTTCGGAGTGGTGCGAACTGGTTGTGGATAGGTGTGAACTTGTTGCGCAGTGGTGTGAACTGGTTGTGCAGTGGTGCGAATTGGTTGCGGAGTAGTGCGAACTGGTTGCGCAGTCGTGCGAACTGGTTGCGAAGTGGTGCGAACTGGCTGCGGAGTGGTGCAAACTGGTTGCGGAGTGGTGCAAACTGGTTGCGGAGTGGTGCGAAGTGGTTGCGGAGTGAGGCGAACTGATTTTGGAGTGGTGCAAACTGGTTGCAGAGTGGTGCAAACTGGTTGCCGAATGGTGCGAACTGGTTGTGGAATGGTGCGAACAGGTTGCGTAGTGATGCTAACTGGTTGTGGAGTGGTTCGAAGTGGTTGCGGAGTGGTGCGAACTGGTTGCGAAGTGGTGTGAACTGGTTGCGGAGTGCTGCAAACTGGTTGCGGAGTGGGGCAAACGGGTCGCGGAGTGGTGCGAACGGGTTGCGGAGTGGTGCAAACTGGTTGCGGAGTGGGGCAAACTGGTTGCGGAGTGGTGCGAACGGGTTGCGGAGTGGTGCAAACTGGTTGCGGAGTGGGGCAAACTGGTTGCGGAGTGGTGCGAACGGGTTGCGGAGTGGTGCAAACTGGTTGCGGAGTGGGGCAAACTGGTTGCGGAGTGGTGCGAACGGGTTGCGGAGTGGTGCAAACTGGTTGCGGAGTGGGGCAAACTGGTTGCGGAGTGGTGCGAACGGGTTGCGGAGTGGTGCAAACTGGTTGCGGAGTGGGGCAAACTGGTTGCGGAGTGGTGCGAACGGGTTGCGGAGTGGTGCAAACTGGTTGCGGAGTGGGGCAAACTGGTTGCGGAGTGGTGCGAACGGGTTGCGGAGTGGTGCAAACTGGTTGCGGAGTGGGGCAAACTGGTTGCGGAGTGGTGCGAACGGGTTGCGGAGTGGTGCAAACTGGTTGCGGAGTGGGGCAAACTGGTTGCGGAGTGGTGCGAACGGGTTGCGGAGTGGTGCAAACTGGTTGCGGAGTGGGGCAAACTGGTTGCGGAGTGGTGCGAACGGGTTGCGGAGTGGTGCAAACTGGTTGCGGAGTGGGGCAAACTGGTTGCGGAGTGGTGCGAACGGGTTGCGGAGTGGTGCAAACTGGTTGCGGAGTGGGGCAAACTGGTTGCGGAGTGGTGCGAACGGGTTGCGGAGTGGTGCAAACTGGTTGCGGAGTGGGGCAAACTGGTTGCGGAGTGGTGCGAACGGGTTGCGGAGTGGTGCAAACTGGTTGCGGAGTGGGGCAAACTGGTTGCGGAGTGGTGCGAACGGGTTGCGGAGTGGTGCAAACTGGTTGCGGAGTGGGGCAAACTGGTTGCGGAGTGGTGCGAACGGGTTGCGGAGTGGTGCAAACTGGTTGCGGAGTGGGGCAAACTGGTTGCGGAGTGGTGCGAACGGGTTGCGGAGTGGTGCAAACTGGTTGCGGAGTGGGGCAAACTGGTTGCGGAGTGGTGCGAACGGGTTGCGGAGTGGTGCAAACTGGTTGCGGAGTGGGGCAAACTGGTTGCGGAGTGGTGCGAACGGGTTGCGGAGTGGTGCAAACTGGTTGCGGAGTGGTGCAAACTGGTTGCGGAGTGGTGCAAACTGGTTGCGGAGTGGTGCGAACCGGCTGCGGAGTGGTGCGAACTGGTTGTGTAATGGTGCGAACTGGTTGCGGAGTGGTGCGAACTGGTTGTGGAGTGGTGCGAACTGGTTGCGAAGTGGTGTGAACTAGTTGCCGAGTGGTGCAAACTGGTTGCAGAGTGGTGCGAACGGGTTGCCGAGTGGTGCAAACTGGTTGCGGAGTGGTGCAAAATGCTTGCAGAGTGGTGCGAATTGGTTGCGGAGTGGTGCAAATTGGTTGCGGAGTGGTGGGAACTGGTTGCGGAGTGGTGTGAACTGGTTTCGGAGTGGTGCAAACTGGTTGCGGAGTGGTGCGAACTGGTTGCGGAGTGGTGCGAACTGGTTGTGGAGTGGTGTCAACTGGTTGCACTGTGGTGCGAACTGGTTGCGGAGTGTTACGAACTGGTTCAGAGTAGTGCGACTGGTTTCGGAGTGATGCGAACTGGTTGCGGTGTAGCGAACTGGTTGCAGATGGTGCCAACTGGTTAAGGAATGGTGCGAACTGGTTGCGAATTGGTGCAAACTGGTTGTGCAGTGGTGCGAACTGGTTGCGGAGTGGTGCAAACTGGTTGCGGAGTGGTGCAAAGTGGTTGCGGAGTTGTGCCAAGTCGTTGCGGAGTGAGGCGAACTGGTACCGAAGTCGTGCAAACTAGTTGCGGAGTGGTGCAAACTGGTTGCGGAGTGGTGCGAACTGGTTGTCGAGTGGAGCAAACGGGTTGCATAGTGATGCGAACTGGTTGCATAATGGTTCGAAGTGATTGCGGAGTGGTGCGAACTGGCTGTGGAGTGGTGCGAACTGGTTGCCGAGTGGTGCGAACTGGTTGCGCAGTAGTGCGAACTGGTTGTGTAATGGTGCGAACGGGCTGCGGAGTGGTGCGAACTGGTGGCGGAGTGGGGCAAACTGGTTGCGGAGTGGTGTGAACTAGTTGCGGAGTGGTGCGAACTAGTTGCGGAGTGGTCCAAACTGGTTGCGGAGTGGTGTGAACTAGTTGCGGAGTGGTGCGAACTAGTTGCGGAGTGGTCCAAACTGGTTGCGGAGTGGTGTGAACTAGTTGCGGAGTGGTGCGAACTAGTTGCGGAGTGGTCCAAACTGGTTGCGGAGTGGTGTGAACTAGTTGCGGAGTGGTGCGAACTAGTTGCGGAGTGGTCCAAACTGGTTGCGGAGTGGTGTGAACTAGTTGCGGAGTGGTGCGAACTAGTTGCGGAGTGGTCCAAACTGGTTGCGGAGTGGTGTGAACTAGTTGCGGAGTGGTGCGAACTAGTTGCGGAGTGGTCCAAACTGGTTGCGGAGTGGTGTGAACTAGTTGCGGAGTGGTGCGAACTAGTTGCGGAGTGGTCCAAACTGGTTGCGGAGTGGTGTGAACTAGTTGCGGAGTGGTGCGAACTAGTTGCGGAGTGGTCCAAACTGGTTGCGGAGTGGTGTGAACTAGTTGCGGAGTGGTGCGAACTAGTTGCGGAGTGGTCCAAACTGGTTGCGGAGTGGTGTGAACTAGTTGCGGAGTGGTGCGAACTAGTTGCGGAGTGGTCCAAACTGGTTGCGGAGTGGTGTGAACTAGTTGCGGAGTGGTGCGAACTAGTTGCGGAGTGGTCCAAACTGGTTGCGGAGTGGTGTGAACTAGTTGCGGAGTGGTGCGAACTAGTTGCGGAGTGGTCCAAACTGGTTGCGGAGTGGTGTGAACTAGTTGCGGAGTGGTGCGAACTAGTTGCGGAGTGGTCCAAACTGGTTGCGGAGTGGTGTGAACTAGTTGCGGAGTGGTGCGAACTAGTTGCGGAGTGGTCCAAACTGGTTGCGGAGTGGTGTGAACTAGTTGCGGAGTGGTGCGAACTAGTTGCGGAGTGGTCCAAACTGGTTGCGGAGTGGTGTGAACTAGTTGCGGAGTGGTGCGAACTAGTTGCGGAGTGGTCCAAACTGGTTGCGGAGTGGTGTGAACTAGTTGCGGAGTGGTGCGAACTAGTTGCGGAGTGGTCCAAACTGGTTGCGGAGTGGTGTGAACTAGTTGCGGAGTGGTGCGAACTAGTTGCGGAGTGGTCCAAACTGGTTGCGGAGTGGTGTGAACTAGTTGCGGAGTGGTGCGAACTAGTTGCGGAGTGGTCCAAACTGGTTGCGGAGTGGTGTGAACTAGTTGCGGAGTGGTGCGAACTAGTTGCGGAGTGGTCCAAACTGGTTGCGGAGTGGTGTGAACTAGTTGCGGAGTGGTGCGAACTAGTTGCGGAGTGGTCCAAACTGGTTGCGGAGTGGTGTGAACTAGTTGCGGAGTGGTGCGAACTAGTTGCGGAGTGGTCCAAACTGGTTGCGGAGTGGTGTGAACTAGTTGCGGAGTGGTGCGAACTAGTTGCGGAGTGGTCCAAACTGGTTGCGGAGTGGTGTGAACTAGTTGCGGAGTGGTGCGAACTAGTTGCGGAGTGGTCCAAACTGGTTGCGGAGTGGTGTGAACTAGTTGCGGAGTGGTGCGAACTAGTTGCGGAGTGGTCCAAACTGGTTGCGGAGTGGTGTGAACTAGTTGCGGAGTGGTGCGAACTAGTTGCGGAGTGGTCCAAACTGGTTGCGGAGTGGTGTGAACTAGTTGCGGAGTGGTGCGAACTAGTTGCGGAGTGGTCCAAACTGGTTGCGGAGTGGTGTGAACTAGTTGCGGAGTGGTGCGAACTAGTTGCGGAGTGGTCCAAACTGGTTGCGGAGTGGTGTGAACTAGTTGCGGAGTGGTGCGAACTAGTTGCGGAGTGGTCCAAACTGGTTGCGGAGTGGTGTGAACTAGTTGCGGAGTGGTGCGAACTAGTTGCGGAGTGGTCCAAACTGGTTGCGGAGTGGTGTGAACTAGTTGCGGAGTGGTGCGAACTAGTTGCGGAGTGGTCCAAACTGGTTGCGGAGTGGTGTGAACTAGTTGCGGAGTGGTGCGAACTAGTTGCGGAGTGGTCCAAACTGGTTGCGGAGTGGTGTGAACTAGTTGCGGAGTGGTGCGAACTAGTTGCGGAGTGGTCCAAACTGGTTGCGGAGTGGTGTGAACTAGTTGCGGAGTGGTGCGAACTAGTTGCGGAGTGGTCCAAACTGGTTGCGGAGTGGTGTGAACTAGTTGCGGAGTGGTGCGAACTAGTTGCGGAGTGGTCCAAACTGGTTGCGGAGTGGTGTGAACTAGTTGCGGAGTGGTGCGAACTAGTTGCGGAGTGGTCCAAACTGGTTGCGGAGTGGTGTGAACTAGTTGCGGAGTGGTGCGAACTAGTTGCGGAGTGGTCCAAACTGGTTGCGGAGTGGTGTGAACTAGTTGCGGAGTGGTGCGAACTAGTTGCGGAGTGGTCCAAACTGGTTGCGGAGTGGTGTGAACTAGTTGCGGAGTGGTGCGAACTAGTTGCGGAGTGGTCCAAACTGGTTGCGGAGTGGTGTGAACTAGTTGCGGAGTGGTGCGAACTAGTTGCGGAGTGGTCCAAACTGGTTGCGGAGTGGTGTGAACTAGTTGCGGAGTGGTGCGAACTAGTTGCGGAGTGGTCCAAACTGGTTGCGGAGTGGTGTGAACTAGTTGCGGAGTGGTGCGAACTAGTTGCGGAGTGGTCCAAACTGGTTGCGGAGTGGTGTGAACTAGTTGCGGAGTGGTGCGAACTAGTTGCGGAGTGGTCCAAACTGGTTGCGGAGTGGTGTGAACTAGTTGCGGAGTGGTGCGAACTAGTTGCGGAGTGGTCCAAACTGGTTGCGGAGTGGTGTGAACTAGTTGCGGAGTGGTGCGAACTAGTTGCGGAGTGGTCCAAACTGGTTGCGGAGTGGTGTGAACTAGTTGCGGAGTGGTGCGAACTAGTTGCGGAGTGGTCCAAACTGGTTGCGGAGTGGTGTGAACTAGTTGCGGAGTGGTGCGAACTAGTTGCGGAGTGGTCCAAACTGGTTGCGGAGTGGTGTGAACTAGTTGCGGAGTGGTGCGAACTAGTTGCGGAGTGGTCCAAACTGGTTGCGGAGTGGTGTGAACTAGTTGCGGAGTGGTGCGAACTAGTTGCGGAGTGGTCCAAACTGGTTGCGGAGTGGTGTGAACTAGTTGCGGAGTGGTGCGAACTAGTTGCGGAGTGGTCCAAACTGGTTGCGGAGTGGTGTGAACTAGTTGCGGAGTGGTGCGAACTAGTTGCGGAGTGGTCCAAACTGGTTGCGGAGTGGTGTGAACTAGTTGCGGAGTGGTGCGAACTAGTTGCGGAGTGGTCCAAACTGGTTGCGGAGTGGTGTGAACTAGTTGCGGAGTGGTGCGAACTAGTTGCGGAGTGGTCCAAACTGGTTGCGGAGTGGTGTGAACTAGTTGCGGAGTGGTGCGAACTAGTTGCGGAGTGGTCCAAACTGGTTGCGGAGTGGTGTGAACTAGTTGCGGAGTGGTGCGAACTAGTTGCGGAGTGGTCCAAACTGGTTGCGGAGTGGTGTGAACTAGTTGCGGAGTGGTGCGAACTAGTTGCGGAGTGGTCCAAACTGGTTGCGGAGTGGTGTGAACTAGTTGCGGAGTGGTGCGAACTAGTTGCGGAGTGGTCCAAACTGGTTGCGGAGTGGTGTGAACTAGTTGCGGAGTGGTGCGAACTAGTTGCGGAGTGGTCCAAACTGGTTGCGGAGTGGTGTGAACTAGTTGCGGAGTGGTGCGAACTAGTTGCGGAGTGGTCCAAACTGGTTGCGGAGTGGTGTGAACTAGTTGCGGAGTGGTGCGAACTAGTTGCGGAGTGGTCCAAACTGGTTGCGGAGTGGTGTGAACTAGTTGCGGAGTGGTGCGAACTAGTTGCGGAGTGGTCCAAACTGGTTGCGGAGTGGTGTGAACTAGTTGCGGAGTGGTGCGAACTAGTTGCGGAGTGGTCCAAACTGGTTGCGGAGTGGTGTGAACTAGTTGCGGAGTGGTGCGAACTAGTTGCGGAGTGGTCCAAACTGGTTGCGGAGTGGTGTGAACTAGTTGCGGAGTGGTGCGAACTAGTTGCGGAGTGGTCCAAACTGGTTGCGGAGTGGTGTGAACTAGTTGCGGAGTGGTGCGAACTAGTTGCGGAGTGGTCCAAACTGGTTGCGGAGTGGTGTGAACTAGTTGCGGAGTGGTGCGAACTAGTTGCGGAGTGGTCCAAACTGGTTGCGGAGTGGTGTGAACTAGTTGCGGAGTGGTGCGAACTAGTTGCGGAGTGGTCCAAACTGGTTGCGGAGTGGTGTGAACTAGTTGCGGAGTGGTGCGAACTAGTTGCGGAGTGGTCCAAACTGGTTGCGGAGTGGTGTGAACTGGTTGCGGAGTGGTGCAAACTGGTTGCAAAGTGGTGCAAACTGTTTGCGGAGTGGTGTGAACTAGTTGCGGAGTGGTGCGAACTAGTTGCGGAGTGGTCCAAACTGGTTGCGGAGTGGTGCAAACTGGTTGCAGAAAGGGGCGAACTGGTTGCGGAGTGGTGCGAACTAGTTGCGGAGTGGTGCGAACTGGTTGCAGAATGGTGTGAACTCATTGCAGAGTGGTGTGATCTGGTTGCGAAATTGAGCGAACTGGTTGCGGAGTGGTGCGAATTCGTTGCGGAGTGGTGCGAACTGGTAGCGGAGTGGTGTGAACTGGTTGCAGAGTGGTGTGAACTTGTTGTAAAGTGGTGCAATTGGGTTCGGAGCGGTACAAACAGGTTGTGAAATGGTGCGACATGGTTGCCGAGTGGAGAGAACTGGTTGCGGAGTGGTGCGAGCTGTTTGCGAAGTAGTGAGAACTGGTTGCGGAGTGGTGCGAACTGGTTGCGGATTGGTGCAAACTGGTTGCAGAGTGGTGCGAACTGATTGCGGAGTGGTCTGAATTGGTTCGGAGTGGTGCAAACTGGTTGCGGAGTGGTGCGAACTGGCTGGGGAGTGGTGCAAACTGGTTGTGGAGTGGTGTGAACTGGTTGCCGAGTGGTGCGAATTGATTGCGGAGTGGTGCGAACTGGTTGAGCAGTGGCGTGAACTGGTTGCGCAGTGGTTTGAACTGGTTGTGGAGTTGTGCGAACTGGTTGCGCAGTGGGGCAAACTGGTTGCGGAGTGGTGCGAACTTGTTCCCGAGTGGTGCGAACTGGTTGCGAGTGGTGCGAACTGGTTGAGGAGTGGTGCGAACTGGTTGCGTAGTGGTGCCAACGGGCTGCAATGTGGTGTGAACTGGTTGCGGAGTGGTGCGAACTGGTTATGAAATGGTGCGAACTGGTTTCGGAGTGGTGCGAACTGGTTGCGTAGTGGTGCAAACGGGTTGGGGAGTGGTGCAAACTGGTTGCAGAGTGGTGCGAACTGGTTGCGGGGTGGTGCGAACTGGTTCCGGAGTGGTGCGAACTGGTTGCGGAGTGGTGATAACTGGTTTCGGAGTGGTGCTAACTGGTTGCTGAGTGGTGCGAACAGGTTGCGGAGTGGTCCAAACTAGTTGATGAGTGGTGTGAACTGGTTCCGGAGTGTTGCGAACTGGTTGCAGAGTCATGCAAACTGGTTGCGTAGTGGAGCGAACTGGTTGCGGGGTGGTGCGAATTGGTTGCACAGTGGTGCGAGCTGGTTGCGGAGTGCTGCGAACTGGTTGCGGAGTGGTGCGAACTGGTTGCAGAGTGATGCGAACGGGTCCGGAGTGGTGCGAACTGGTTGCGAAATGGTTTGAACTGGTTGCAGAGTGATGCGAACTTGTTGGGGGGTGGTGCGAACTGGTTGCGGAGTGGTGCGAACAGGTTGCGGAGTGGTACAAAGTGGTTGCGGAGTGGTGTGAACTGGTTGCGGAGTGGTGCGAACTAGTTGCGGAGTGGTGCGAACTGGTTGCGGAGTGGTGCAAACTGGTTGCGGAGTGGTGCAAACTGGTTGCGGAGTGGTGCAAACTGGTTGCGGAGTGGTGCAAACTGGTTGCGGAGTGGTGCAAACTGGTTGCGGAGTGGTGCAAACTGGTTGCGGAGTGGTGCAAACTGGTTGCGGAGTGGTGCAAACTGGTTGCGGAGTGGTGCAAACTGGTTGCGGAGTGGTGCAAACTGGTTGCGGAGTGGTGCAAACTGGTTGCGGAGTGGTGCAAACTGGTTGCGGAGTGGTGCAAACTGGTTGCGGAGTGGTGCAAACTGGTTGCGGAGTGGTGCAAACTGGTTGCGGAGTGGTGCAAACTGGTTGCGGAGTGGTGCAAACTGGTTGCGGAGTGGTGCAAACTGGTTGCGGAGTGGTGCAAACTGGTTGCGGAGTGGTGCAAACTGGTTGCGGAGTGGTGCAAACTGGTTGCGGAGTGGTGCAAACTGGTTGCGGAGTGGTGCAAACTGGTTGCGGAGTGGTGCAAACTGGTTGCGGAGTGGTGCAAACTGGTTGCGGAGTGGTGCAAACTGGTTGCGGAGTGGTGCAAACTGGTTGCGGAGTGGTGCAAACTGGTTGCGGAGTGGTGCAAACTGGTTGCGGAGTGGTGCAAACTGGTTGCGGAGTGGTGCAAACTGGTTGCGGAGTGGTGCAAACTGGTTGCGGAGTGGTGCAAACTGGTTGCGGAGTGGTGCAAACTGGTTGCGGAGTGGTGCAAACTGGTTGCGGAGTGGTGCAAACTGGTTGCGGAGTGGTGCAAACTGGTTGCGGAGTGGTGCAAACTGGTTGCGGAGTGGTGCAAACTGGTTGCGGAGTGGTGCAAACTGGTTGCGGAGTGGTGCAAACTGGTTGCGGAGTGGTGCAAACTGGTTGCGGAGTGGTGCAAACTGGTTGCGGAGTGGTGCAAACTGGTTGCGGAGTGGTGCAAACTGGTTGCGGAGTGGTGCAAACTGGTTGCGGAGTGGTGCAAACTGGTTGCGGAGTGGTGCAAACTGGTTGCGGAGTGGTGCAAACTGGTTGCGGAGTGGTGCAAACTGGTTGCGGAGTGGTGCAAACTGGTTGCGGAGTGGTGCAAACTGGTTGCGGAGTGGTGCAAACTGGTTGCGGAGTGGTGCAAACTGGTTGCGGAGTGGTGCAAACTGGTTGCGGAGTGGTGCAAACTGGTTGCGGAGTGGTGCAAACTGGTTGCGGAGTGGTGCAAACTGGTTGCGGAGTGGTGCAAACTGGTTGCGGAGTGGTGCAAACTGGTTGCGGAGTGGTGCAAACTGGTTGCGGAGTGGTGCAAACTGGTTGCGGAGTGGTGCAAACTGGTTGCGGAGTGGTGCAAACTGGTTGCGGAGTGGTGCAAACTGGTTGCGGAGTGGTGCGAACTGGTTGCGGAGTGGTGCGAGCTGGTTGCAAATTAGTGCGAACTGGTTGCTGAGTGGTGCGAACTGGTTGCGGACTGGTGCGAACTAGTTGCGGAGTGGTGCGAAGTGGTTGCGGGGTGGTCCGAACTGGTTGCGGAGTGGTGCGAACTGGTTGCAGAGTGGTGTGAACTGGTTTTAGAGTGGTGCGAACGGGTCCGGAGTGGTACAAACTGGTTACGAAATGGTGCGAACTGGTTGCCGAGAAGAGAGAACTGGTTGCCGAGTGGTGCGCGCTGGTTGCACAGTAGTGCAAACTGGTTGCGGAGTGGTGGAAACTGGTTGCGGAGTGGTGCGAACTGGTTGAGCAGTGGCGTGAACTTGTTTCGCTGTGGTCTGAACTGGTTGCGGACTGGTGCGAACAGGTTGCGGAGGGGTGCGGACTGGTTGCAGAGTGCTACAAACTGGTTGCGGAGTGGTGTGAACTGGTTGCGGAGTGGTGCGATTGAATGTGGAGTGATGCAAAGTGGTTGCGGAGTGGTGCCAACTGGATGCGGAGTGGTGCGAACTGGTTGCGGAGTGGTGCGAACTGGTTGCAGAGTGGTGCGAACTGGTTCCGGAGTGGTGCGAACAGGTTGCGGAGTGGTGCGAACTGGTTGGGGAGTGCTGCAAACTGGTTGCGGAGTGGTGCGAACTGGTTGCCGAGTGGTGTGAATTGATTGCGGAGTGGTGCGCACTGGTTGAGCAGTGGCTAGAACTTGTTTCGTAGTGGTCTGAGCTGGTTGCGGAGTGGTGCGAACTGGTTGCGGAGTGCGAATTGGTTGCGGAGTGCTTCGAACTGGTTGCGGAGTGGTGTGAACTGGTTGTGGAATGGTGCCAACTGGTTGAGGAGTGGTGCGAACTGCTTGCGGAGTGGTGTGAACTAGTTGCGGAGTGGTGGGAACGAGTTGCGGAGTGGTGCGAAGTGGTTGCGGAGAGGTGCGAACTGGTTGCGGACAGGTGCGAACTGGTTGCGGACAGGTGCGAACTGGTTGCGGACAGGTGCGAACTGGTTGCGGACAGGTGCGAACTGGTTGCGGACAGGTGCGAACTGGTTGCGGACAGGTGCGAACTGGTTGCGGACAGGTGCGAACTGGTTGCGGACAGGTGCGAACTGGTTGCGGACAGGTGCGAACTGGTTGCGGACAGGTGCGAACTGGTTGCGGACAGGTGCGAACTGGTTGCGGACAGGTGCGAACTGGTTGCGGACAGGTGCGAACTGGTTGCGGACAGGTGCGAACTGGTTGCGGACAGGTGCGAACTGGTTGCGGACAGGTGCGAACTGGTTGCGGACAGGTGCGAACTGGTTGCGGACAGGTGCGAACTGGTTGCGGACAGGTGCGAACTGGTTGCGGACAGGTGCGAAC
Organism: Penium margaritaceum; assembly: GCA_023375785.1. Lineage (NCBI taxonomy): Eukaryota > Viridiplantae > Streptophyta > Zygnematophyceae > Desmidiales > Peniaceae > Penium > Penium margaritaceum. The sequence continues at coordinate 16,726 of SZWC01003438.1, forward strand.
TGGTTGCGGACAGGTGCGAACTGGTTGCGGACAGGTGCGAACTGGTTGCGGACAGGTGCGAACTGGTTGCGGACAGGTGCGAACTGGTTGCGGACAGGTGCGAACTGGTTGCGGACAGGTGCGAACTGGTTGCGGACAGGTGCGAACTGGTTGCGGACAGGTGCGAACTGGTTGCGGACAGGTGCGAACTGGTTGCGGACAGGTGCGAACTGGTTGCGGACAGGTGCGAACTGGTTGCGGACAGGTGCGAACTGGTTGCGGACAGGTGCGAACTGGTTGCGGACAGGTGCGAACTGGTTGCGGACAGGTGCGAACTGGTTGCGGACAGGTGCGAACTGGTTGCGGACAGGTGCGAACTGGTTGCGGACAGGTGCGAACTGGTTGCGGACAGGTGCGAACTGGTTGCGGACAGGTGCGAACTGGTTGCGGACAGGTGCGAACTGGTTGCGGACAGGTGCGAACTGGTTGCGGACAGGTGCGAACTGGTTGCGGACAGGTGCGAACTGGTTGCGGACAGGTGCGAACTGGTTGCGGACAGGTGCGAACTGGTTGCGGACAGGTGCGAACTGGTTGCGGACAGGTGCGAACTGGTTGCGGACAGGTGCGAACTGGTTGCGGACAGGTGCGAACTGGTTGCGGACAGGTGCGAACTGGTTGCGGACAGGTGCGAACTGGTTGCGGACAGGTGCGAACTGGTTGCGGACAGGTGCGAACTGGTTGCGGACAGGTGCGAACTGGTTGCGGACAGGTGCGAACTGGTTGCGGACAGGTGCGAACTGGTTGCGGACAGGTGCGAACTGGTTGCGGACAGGTGCGAACTGGTTGCGGACAGGTGCGAACTGGTTGCGGACAGGTGCGAACTGGTTGCGGACAGGTGCGAACTGGTTGCGGACAGGTGCGAACTGGTTGCGGACAGGTGCGAACTGGTTGCGGACAGGTGCGAACTGGTTGCGGACAGGTGCGAACTGGTTGCGGACAGGTGCGAACTGGTTGCGGACAGGTGCGAACTGGTTGCGGACAGGTGCGAACTGGTTGCGGACAGGTGCGAACTGGTTGCGGACAGGTGCGAACTGGTTGCGGACAGGTGCGAACTGGTTGCGGACAGGTGCGAACTGGTTGCGGACAGGTGCGAACTGGTTGCGGACAGGTGCGAACTGGTTGCGGACAGGTGCGAACTGGTTGCGGACAGGTGCGAACTGGTTGCGGACAGGTGCGAACTGGTTGCGGACAGGTGCGAACTGGTTGCGGACAGGTGCGAACTGGTTGCGGACAGGTGCGAACTGGTTGCGGACAGGTGCGAACTGGTTGCGGACAGGTGCGAACTGGTTGCGGACAGGTGCGAACTGGTTGCGGACAGGTGCGAACTGGTTGCGGACAGGTGCGAACTGGTTGCGGACAGGTGCGAACTGGTTGCGGACAGGTGCGAACTGGTTGCGGACAGGTGCGAACTGGTTGCGGACAGGTGCGAACTGGTTGCGGACAGGTGCGAACTGGTTGCGGACAGGTGCGAACTGGTTGCGGACAGGTGCGAACTGGTTGCGGACAGGTGCGAACTGGTTGCGGACAGGTGCGAACTGGTTGCGGACAGGTGCGAACTGGTTGCGGACAGGTGCGAACTGGTTGCGGACAGGTGCGAACTGGTTGCGGACAGGTGCGAACTGGTTGCGGACAGGTGCGAACTGGTTGCGGACAGGTGCGAACTGGTTGCGGACAGGTGCGAACTGGTTGCGGACAGGTGCGAACTGGTTGCGGACAGGTGCGAACTGGTTGCGGACAGGTGCGAACTGGTTGCGGACAGGTGCGAACTGGTTGCGGACAGGTGCGAACTGGTTGCGGACAGGTGCGAACTGGTTGCGGACAGGTGCGAACTGGTTGCGGACAGGTGCGAACTGGTTGCGGACAGGTGCGAACTGGTTGCGGACAGGTGCGAACTGGTTGCGGACAGGTGCGAACTGGTTGCGGACAGGTGCGAACTGGTTGCGGACAGGTGCGAACTGGTTGCGGACAGGTGCGAACTGGTTGCGGACAGGTGCGAACTGGTTGCGGACAGGTGCGAACTGGTTGCGGACAGGTGCGAACTGGTTGCGGACAGGTGCGAACTGGTTGCGGACAGGTGCGAACTGGTTGCGGACAGGTGCGAACTGGTTGCGGACAGGTGCGAACTGGTTGCGGACAGGTGCGAACTGGTTGCGGACAGGTGCGAACTGGTTGCGGACAGGTGCGAACTGGTTGCGGACAGGTGCGAACTGGTTGCGGACAGGTGCGAACTGGTTGCGGACAGGTGCGAACTGGTTGCGGACAGGTGCGAACTGGTTGCGGACAGGTGCGAACTGGTTGCGGACAGGTGCGAACTGGTTGCGGACAGGTGCGAACTGGTTGCGGACAGGTGCGAACTGGTTGCGGACAGGTGCGAACTGGTTGCGGACAGGTGCGAACTGGTTGCGGACAGGTGCGAACTGGTTGCGGACAGGTGCGAACTGGTTGCGGACAGGTGCGAACTGGTTGCGGACAGGTGCGAACTGGTTGCGGACAGGTGCGAACTGGTTGCGGACAGGTGCGAACTGGTTGCGGACAGGTGCGAACTGGTTGCGGACAGGTGCGAACTGGTTGCGGACAGGTGCGAACTGGTTGCGGACAGGTGCGAACTGGTTGCGGACAGGTGCGAACTGGTTGCGGACAGGTGCGAACTGGTTGCGGACAGGTGCGAACTGGTTGCGGACAGGTGCGAACTGGTTGCGGACAGGTGCGAACTGGTTGCGGACAGGTGCGAACTGGTTGCGGACAGGTGCGAACTGGTTGCGGACAGGTGCGAACTGGTTGCGGACAGGTGCGAACTGGTTGCGGACAGGTGCGAACTGGTTGCGGACAGGTGCGAACTGGTTGCGGACAGGTGCGAACTGGTTGCGGAGTGGTGTGAACGGGTTGCGGAGTGGTTCGAACTGGTAGCGGAGTTGTGTGAACTGGTTTCGGGGTGGTGCGAAATGGTTGCGGAGTGGTGCGAACGGGTTGCGGAGTGGTGCGAACTGGTTGCGGAGTGGTGCGAACTGGTTTCGGAGTGGTGCGAACTGGTTGCGGAGTGGTGCAAAATGCTTGCGGAGTGGTGCGAACTGGCTAGAGAGTGGTGCGAATCGGTCGCGGAGTGGTGGGAACTGGTTGCGGAGTGGTGTGAAATGGTTTTGGAATGGTTCGAACTGCTTGCGGAGTGGTGCGAACTGGTTGCGGAGTGGTGCGAACTGGTTGCGGAGTGGTGCGAACTGGCTGCGCAGTGGTGCCAACTGGCTGCGGTGTGTTGCGAACTGGTTGCGGAGTAGTACGAACTGGTTCAGAGTGGTGCGAACTGGTTGAGCAGTGGCGTGAACTGGTTGCGCAGTGGTTTGAACTGGTTGTGGAGTTGTGCGAACTGGTTGCAGAGTGGTGCCAACTGGTTGCGGAGTGCTTCGAACAAGTTGCGGAGTGGTGTGAATTGGTTGCAAAATGGTGCGAACTGGTTGCGGAGTGGTGCGAACTGATTGCGAAGTGGTGCGAACTGGTTGTGGAGTGGTGCGAACCGGTTGCGGAGTGGTGGGAACTGGTTGCGGAGTGGTGCGAACTGGTTGCGGAGTGGTGCTAACTGGTTGCGGAGTGGTGTGAACTGGTTGTGGAGTGGTGTGAACTGGCTGCGGAGTGGTAGGAACTTGTTGCGGAATGGTGCGAACTGGTTGCGGAGTGGTGCAAACTGATTGCAGAGTGTAGCAAACTGGTTGCGGAGTCATGTGAACTGGTTGCGGAGTGGTAGGAACTTGTTGCGGAATGGTGCGAACTGGTTGCGGAGTGGTGCAAACTGATTGCAGAGTGTAGCAAACTGGTTGCGGAGTCATGTGAACTGGTTGCGGAGTGGTGCGAACTGGTTGCGGAGTTGTGCAAACTGGTTGCGGAGTGGTACGAACTGGTTGCGTAGTGGAGCGCACTGGTTGCGGAGTGGTTCCAATTGGTTGCGGAGGGGTGCAAACTGGTTGCTGATTTGTGTAAACTGGTTGCGGAGTGGTGCAAACTGGGTGCCGAGTTGTGCGAATTGATTGCGGAGTGGTGCGAACTGGTTGAGCAGTGGTGTGAACTGGTTTCGCTGTGGTCTGAACTGGTTGCGGAGTGCTGCGAACTGGTTGCGAGTGGTGCAAACTGGTTGCGAAGTGCTTCGAACTGGTTTCGGAGTGGTGTGAACTGGTTCCGGAGAGGTGCGAACTGGTTGTGGAGTGGTGCGAACTGGTTGTGGAGCGGTGTGAACTAGTAACGGAGTGGTGCGAACTAGTTGCGGAGTGGTGCAAACTGGTTGCGGAGTCGTGCGAACTGGTTGCAAAGTGGTGCGAACTGGTTGCGGAGTGGAGCGAACTGGTTGCGGAGTGGGGCGAACTGGTACCGGAGTGGTGCAAACTGGTTGCGGAGTCGTGCGAACTGGTTGCAAAGTGGTGCGAACTGGTTGCGGAGTGGAGCGAACTGGTTGCGGAGTGGGGCGAACTGGTACCGGAGTGGTGCAAACTGGTTGCGGAGTCGTGCGAACTGGTTGCAAAGTGGTGCGAACTGGTTGCGGAGTGGAGCGAACTGGTTGCGGAGTGGGGCGAACTGGTACCGGAGTGGTGCAAACTGGTTGCGGAGTCGTGCGAACTGGTTGCAAAGTGGTGCGAACTGGTTGCGGAGTGGAGCGAACTGGTTGCGGAGTGGGGCGAACTGGTACCGGAGTGGTGCAAACTGGTTGCGGAGTCGTGCGAACTGGTTGCAAAGTGGTGCGAACTGGTTGCGGAGTGGAGCGAACTGGTTGCGGAGTGGGGCGAACTGGTACCGGAGTGGTGCAAACTGGTTGCGGAGTCGTGCGAACTGGTTGCAAAGTGGTGCGAACTGGTTGCGGAGTGGAGCGAACTGGTTGCGGAGTGGGGCGAACTGGTACCGGAGTGGTGCAAACTGGTTGCGGAGTCGTGCGAACTGGTTGCAAAGTGGTGCGAACTGGTTGCGGAGTGGAGCGAACTGGTTGCGGAGTGGGGCGAACTGGTACCGGAGTGGTGCAAACTGGTTGCGGAGTCGTGCGAACTGGTTGCAAAGTGGTGCGAACTGGTTGCGGAGTGGAGCGAACTGGTTGCGGAGTGGGGCGAACTGGTACCGGAGTGGTGCAAACTGGTTGCGGAGTCGTGCGAACTGGTTGCAAAGTGGTGCGAACTGGTTGCGGAGTGGAGCGAACTGGTTGCGGAGTGGGGCGAACTGGTACCGGAGTGGTGCAAACTGGTTGCGGAGTCGTGCGAACTGGTTGCAAAGTGGTGCGAACTGGTTGCGGAGTGGAGCGAACTGGTTGCGGAGTGGGGCGAACTGGTACCGGAGTGGTGCAAACTGGTTGCGGAGTCGTGCGAACTGGTTGCAAAGTGGTGCGAACTGGTTGCGGAGTGGAGCGAACTGGTTGCGGAGTGGGGCGAACTGGTTATGAAGTGGTGCGAACTGGTTCCCGAGTGGTGCGAACTGGTTGCGAGTGGTGCGAACTGGTTGAGGAGTGGTGCGAACTGGTTGCGTAGTGGTGCCAACGGGCTGCAATGTGGTGTGAACTGGTTGCGGAGTGGTGCAAACTGGTTATGAAATGGTGCGAACTGGTTTCGGAGTGGTGTGAACTAGTTGCGTAGTGGTGCAAACGGGTTGGGGAGTGGTGCAAACTGGTTGCAGAGTGGTGCGAACTGGTTGCGGGGTGGTGCGAACTGGTTCCGGAGTGGTGCGAACTGGTTGGGGAGTGGTTCGAACTGGTTGAGGAATGGTGTTAACTGGTTTCGGAGTGGTGTGAACTGGTTGCGGAGTGGTGCGAACGGGTTGCGGAGTGGTCCAAACTAGTTGATGAGTGGTGTGAACTGGTTCCGGAGTGTTGCGAAGTGGTTTCAGATGGTGCAAACTCGTTGCAGAGTCATGCAAACTGGTTGCGGAGCGGAGCGAACTGGTTGCGGGGTGGTGCGAATTGGTTGCACAGTGGTGCGAACTGGTTGCGGAGTGCTGCGAACTGGTTGCGGAGTGGTGCGAACTGGTTGCAGAGTGATGCGAACGGGTCCGGAGTGGTGCGAACTGGTTGTGGAATGGTTCGAACTGGTTGCCGAGTGATGCGAACTTGTTGGGGAGTGGTGCGAACTGGTTGCGGAGTGGTGCGAACAGGTTGCGGAGTGGTTTGAACTGGTTGCGGAGTGGTGCGAACTGGTTGCGGAGTGGTGCGAACTGGTTT
>SZWC01003438.1:46945-76807 GCA_023375785.1 Penium margaritaceum
GGTGCGAACTGGTTGCGGAGTGGTGCGAACTGGTTGCGGAGTGGTGCGAACGGGTTGTAGAGTGGTGCGAACCGGTTGCATGGTGGTGCGGACTGGTTGCGGCGTGGTGCAAACTGGTTGCAGAGTGGTGCGAAAGAGTCCGGAGTGCTACAAACGGTTGGGAAATGGTGCGAACTAGTTGCGAAATAGTGCGAACTGGTTGCGGAGTTGTGTAAACTCGTTTCGGAGTGGTGCGAACTGGTTGCGGAGTGGTGCAAACTGGTTGCAGAGTGATGCGAACTCGTTGCGGAGTGGTGCAAACTGGTTGCGGAGTGGTGTGAACTGGTTGCGGACTGGTGCGAACTGGTTGCGGAGTGGTGCAAACTGGTTGCGCAGTGGTGCGAACTGGTTCAGAGTGGTGCGAACTGGTTGCGGAGTGGTGCGAACGGGTTGCGGAGTGCTGTGAACGGGTTGCTGAGTGGTGCGAACTAGTTGCGGAGTTGTGTGACTGGTTTCCGAGTGGTGCAAACTGGTTGCGGAGTGGTGCGAACTGGTTGCGGAGTGGTGCCAACTGGTTGCGGAGTGGTGCGAACGGGTTGCGGAGTGCTGTGAACGGGTTGCTGAGTGGTGCGAACTAGTTGCGGAGTTGTGTGACTGGTTTCCGAGTGGTGCAAACTGGTTGCGGAGTGGTGCGAACTGGTTGCGGAGTGGTGCCAACTGGTTGCGGAGTGGTGCGAACGGGTTGCGGAGTGCTGTGAACGGGTTGCTGAGTGGTGCGAACTAGTTGCGGAGTTGTGTGACTGGTTTCCGAGTGGTGCAAACTGGTTGCGGAGTGGTGCGAACTGGTTGCGGAGTGGTGCCAACTGGTTGCGGAGTGGTGCGAACGGGTTGCGGAGTGCTGTGAACGGGTTGCTGAGTGGTGCGAACTAGTTGCGGAGTTGTGTGACTGGTTTCCGAGTGGTGCAAACTGGTTGCGGAGTGGTGCGAACTGGTTGCGGAGTGGTGCGAACGGGTTGCGTAGTGGTGCGAACTGGTTGCGGAGTGGTGCGAATTGGTTGGAGAGTGGTGCGAACAGGTTACAGAGTGGTGCGAACAGGTTGCAAAGTGGTGCGAACTGGTTGCGGAGTGGAGCAAACTGGTTGTAGAGTGGTGCGAACGGGTCCGGAGTGGTACAAACTAGTTTCCAAATGGTGCGAACTGGTTGCGGAGTGGTGTGAAATTGTTGCGGAGTGGTGCGAGTTGGTTGCGGAGTGGTGCTAACGGGTTGCGGAGTGGTGCGAACTGGTTGAGGAGTTGTGTGAACTGGTTTCGGAGGGGTGAAAACTGGTTTCGGCGTGCTGCGAACTGGTTGCGGAGTGGTGTGAACTTGTTGCGGAGTGGTGCGACCTGGTTGCGGAGTGGTGCGAACTGGTTGCCCAGTGGCGCGAACTGGTTGCGGTGTTGTGCGAACTGGTTGCGGCGTGGTGCCAACTGGTTGCGGAGTGGTGCGAACGGGTTGCAGAATGGTGCAAACTGGTTGCGGAATGGTGCAAACTGGTTGCGGAGTGGTGCGAACAGGTGCGTAGTGGAACGAACTGGTTGCGGAGTGGTGCGAATTGGTTGCGGAGTGGTGCGAACAGGTTTCAGAGTGGTGCGAACAGGTTGCAAATTGGTGTGAACTGGTTGCGGAGTGGTGCAAACTAGTAGTAGAGTGGTGCGAACAGGTACGGAGTGGTTCAAACTGGTTGCGAAATGGTGCGAACTGGTTGCGGAGAAGTGTGAACTTCTTGCGGAGTGTTGCGAGCTGGTTGCGGAGTAGTGCCAACTGGTTGCGGAGTGGTGCGAACGGGTTGCGGAGTGCTGTGAACGGGTTGCTGAGTGGTGCGAACTAGTTGCGGAGTTGTGTGACTGGTTTCCGAGTGGTGCAAACTGGTTGCGGAGTGGTGCGAACTGGTTGCAGAGTGGTGCGAACTGGTTGTGGAGTGGTACCGACTGGTTGCGGAGTGGTGCGAACGGGTTGCAGAATGGTGCAAACTAGTTGCGGAGTGGTGCGAACTGGTTCCCGAGTGGTCCGAACTGGTTGGGGAGTGGTGCGAATTGGTTGCGGAGGGGTGCGAAATGGTTGCGGAGTGGTGCGAACTGCTTGCGGAGTGGTGCCAACTGGTTGCGGAGTGGTGCGAATTGGTTGCGGAGGGGTGCGAAATGGTTGCGGAGTGGTGCGAACTGCTTGCGGAGTGGTGCCAACTGGTTGCGGAGTGGTGCGAATTGGTTGCGGAGGGGTGCGAAATGGTTGCGGAGTGGTGCGAACTGCTTGCGGAGTGGTGCCAACTGGTTGCGGAGTGGTGCGAATTGGTTGCGGAGGGGTGCGAAATGGTTGCGGAGTGGTGCGAACTGCTTGCGGAGTGGTGCCAACTGGTTGCGGAGTGGTGCGAATTGGTTGCGGAGGGGTGCGAAATGGTTGCGGAGTGGTGCGAACTGCTTGCGGAGTGGTGCCAACTGGTTGCGGAGTGGTGCGAATTGGTTGCGGAGGGGTGCGAAATGGTTGCGGAGTGGTGCGAACTGCTTGCGGAGTGGTGCCAACTGGTTGCGGAGTGGTGCGAATTGGTTGCGGAGGGGTGCGAAATGGTTGCGGAGTGGTGCGAACTGCTTGCGGAGTGGTGCCAACTGGTTGCGGAGTGGTGCGAATTGGTTGCGGAGGGGTGCGAAATGGTTGCGGAGTGGTGCGAACTGCTTGCGGAGTGGTGCCAACTGGTTGCGGAGTGGTGCGAATTGGTTGCGGAGGGGTGCGAAATGGTTGCGGAGTGGTGCGAACTGCTTGCGGAGTGGTGCCAACTGGTTGCGGAGTGGTGCGAATTGGTTGCGGAGGGGTGCGAAATGGTTGCGGAGTGGTGCGAACTGCTTGCGGAGTGGTGCCAACTGGTTGCGGAGTGGTGCGAATTGGTTGCGGAGGGGTGCGAAATGGTTGCGGAGTGGTGCGAACTGCTTGCGGAGTGGTGCCAACTGGTTGCGGAGTGGTGCGAATTGGTTGCGGAGGGGTGCGAAATGGTTGCGGAGTGGTGCGAACTGCTTGCGGAGTGGTGCCAACTGGTTGCGGAGTGGTGCGAATTGGTTGCGGAGGGGTGCGAAATGGTTGCGGAGTGGTGCGAACTGCTTGCGGAGTGGTGCCAACTGGTTGCGGAGTGGTGCGAATTGGTTGCGGAGGGGTGCGAAATGGTTGCGGAGTGGTGCGAACTGCTTGCGGAGTGGTGCCAACTGGTTGCGGAGTGGTGCGAATTGGTTGCGGAGGGGTGCGAAATGGTTGCGGAGTGGTGCGAACTGCTTGCGGAGTGGTGCCAACTGGTTGCGGAGTGGTGCGAACTGGTTGCCAAGTGGTGCGAACTGGTTCGGAGTGGTGCGAACTGGTTGCGGAGTAGTGCGAACTGGTTGTGGAATGGTGCGAACTGGTTGCGGAGTGGTGCGAACTGGTTGGGGAGTGGTGCGAACTGGTTGCGGAGCGGTGCAAACTGGTTGCGGAGTGGTGCGAACCTGTAACAGAGTGGTGCGAACTGGTTGGGGAGTGTTGCGAACTGGTTGCGGAGTGGTGCGAACTGGTTGCAGAGTGGGGCGAGATGGTTGCAGAGTGGTGGGAAATGGTTGCAGAGTGGTGCGAACTGGTTGCGGAGTGGTGCAAACCTGTTGCGGAGAGGTACGAATTGGTTGCGGAGTGGTGCCAACGGTTGCCAAGTGGTGCGAACTGGTTGCAGAGTAGGGCGAACTGGTCGCGGAATGGTGCAAAATGGTCGCGGAGTGGTGCAAACTGGTTGCAGAGTGGTGCGAACTGGTTGGGGAGTGGTGCAAACTGGTTGCAGAGTGGTGCGAATTGGTTACGGAGTGGTGCGAGCGGGTTGCGGAGTGGTGCAAACTGGTTCGGAGTGGTGCGAACTGGCTGCAAGCTTGTGCGAACTGGTTGTGGAATGGTGCAAACTGGTTGCGCAGTGGTGTGAACTGGTTGCGAAGTGGTGCGAACTGGTTCCGGAGTGGTGCGAACTGGCTGCAAGCTTGTGCGAACTGGTTGTGGAATGGTGCAAACTGGTTGCGCAGTGGTGTGAACTGGTTGCGAAGTGGTGCGAACTGGTTCCGGAGTGGTGCGAACTGGCTGCAAGCTTGTGCGAACTGGTTGTGGAATGGTGCAAACTGGTTGCGCAGTGGTGTGAACTGGTTGCGAAGTGGTGCGAACTGGTTCCGGAGTGGTGCGAACTGGCTGCAAGCTTGTGCGAACTGGTTGTGGAATGGTGCAAACTGGTTGCGCAGTGGTGTGAACTGGTTGCGAAGTGGTGCGAACTGGTTCCGGAGTGGTGCGAACTGGCTGCAAGCTTGTGCGAACTGGTTGTGGAATGGTGCAAACTGGTTGCGCAGTGGTGTGAACTGGTTGCGAAGTGGTGCGAACTGGTTCCGGAGTGGTGCGAACTGGCTGCAAGCTTGTGCGAACTGGTTGTGGAATGGTGCAAACTGGTTGCGCAGTGGTGTGAACTGGTTGCGAAGTGGTGCGAACTGGTTCCGGAGTGGTGCGAACTGGCTGCAAGCTTGTGCGAACTGGTTGTGGAATGGTGCAAACTGGTTGCGCAGTGGTGTGAACTGGTTGCGAAGTGGTGCGAACTGGTTCCGGAGTGGTGCGAACTGGCTGCAAGCTTGTGCGAACTGGTTGTGGAATGGTGCAAACTGGTTGCGCAGTGGTGTGAACTGGTTGCGAAGTGGTGCGAACTGGTTCCGGAGTGGTGCGAACTGGCTGCAAGCTTGTGCGAACTGGTTGTGGAATGGTGCAAACTGGTTGCGCAGTGGTGTGAACTGGTTGCGAAGTGGTGCGAACTGGTTCCGGAGTGGTGCGAACTGGCTGCAAGCTTGTGCGAACTGGTTGTGGAATGGTGCAAACTGGTTGCGCAGTGGTGTGAACTGGTTGCGAAGTGGTGCGAACTGGTTCCGGAGTGGTGCGAACTGGCTGCAAGCTTGTGCGAACTGGTTGTGGAATGGTGCAAACTGGTTGCGCAGTGGTGTGAACTGGTTGCGAAGTGGTGCGAACTGGTTCCGGAGTGGTGCGAACTGGCTGCAAGCTTGTGCGAACTGGTTGTGGAATGGTGCAAACTGGTTGCGCAGTGGTGTGAACTGGTTGCGAAGTGGTGCGAACTGGTTCCGGAGTGGTGCGAACTGGCTGCAAGCTTGTGCGAACTGGTTGTGGAATGGTGCAAACTGGTTGCGCAGTGGTGTGAACTGGTTGCGAAGTGGTGCGAACTGGTTCCGGAGTGGTGCGAACTGGCTGCAAGCTTGTGCGAACTGGTTGTGGAATGGTGCAAACTGGTTGCGCAGTGGTGTGAACTGGTTGCGAAGTGGTGCGAACTGGTTCCGGAGTGGTGCGAACTGGCTGCAAGCTTGTGCGAACTGGTTGTGGAATGGTGCAAACTGGTTGCGCAGTGGTGTGAACTGGTTGCGAAGTGGTGCGAACTGGTTCCGGAGTGGTGCGAACTGGCTGCAAGCTTGTGCGAACTGGTTGTGGAATGGTGCAAACTGGTTGCGCAGTGGTGTGAACTGGTTGCGAAGTGGTGCGAACTGGTTCCGGAGTGGTGCGAACTGGCTGCAAGCTTGTGCGAACTGGTTGTGGAATGGTGCAAACTGGTTGCGCAGTGGTGTGAACTGGTTGCGAAGTGGTGCGAACTGGTTCCGGAGTGGTGCGAACTGGCTGCAAGCTTGTGCGAACTGGTTGTGGAATGGTGCAAACTGGTTGCGCAGTGGTGTGAACTGGTTGCGAAGTGGTGCGAACTGGTTCCGGAGTGGTGCGAACTGGTTGCGGAGTGGTGCGAACAGGTGCGTAGTGGAGCGAACTGGTTGCGGAGTGGTGGGAATTGGTTGCGGAGTGGTGCGAACAGGTTTCAGAGTGGTGCGAACAGGTTGAAAATTGGTGTGAACTGGTTGCGGAGTGGTGCAAACTAGTAGTAGAGTGGTGCGAACGGGTACAGAGTGGTTCAAACTGGTTGCGAAATGGTGCGAACTGGTTGCGGAGAAGTGTGAACTTCTTGCGGAGTGTTGCGAGCTGGTTGCGGAGTAGTGCCAACTGGTTGCGGAGTGGTGGGAATTGGTTGCGGAGTGGTGTGAACGGGTTGCTGAGTGGTGCGAACTAGTTGCGGAGTTGTGTGACTGGTTTCCGAGTGGTGCAAACTGGTTGCGGAGTGGTGCGAACTGGTTGCAGAGTGGTGCGAACTGGTTGTGGAGTGGTACCTACTGGTTGCGGAGTGGTGCGAACTGGTTGCGGAGAGGGGCGAACTGGTTGCGGAGTGGTGCGAAATGGTTGCAGAGTGGTGCGAACTGGTTGCGGAGTGGTGCCAACTGGTTGCGGAGTGGTGCGAACTGGTTGCGGAGAGGGGCGAACTGGTTGCGGAGTGGTGCGAAATGGTTGCAGAGTGGTGCGAACTGGTTGCGGAGTGGTGCCAACTGGTTGCGGAGTGGTGCGAACTGGTTGCGGAGAGGGGCGAACTGGTTGCGGAGTGGTGCGAAATGGTTGCAGAGTGGTGCGAACTGGTTGCGGAGTGGTGCCAACTGGTTGCGGAGTGGTGCGAACTGGTTGCGGAGAGGGGCGAACTGGTTGCGGAGTGGTGCGAAATGGTTGCAGAGTGGTGCGAACTGGTTGCGGAGTGGTGCCAACTGGTTGCGGAGTGGTGCGAACTGGTTGCGGAGAGGGGCGAACTGGTTGCGGAGTGGTGCGAAATGGTTGCAGAGTGGTGCGAACTGGTTGCGGAGTGGTGCCAACTGGTTGCGGAGTGGTGCGAACTGGTTGCGGAGAGGGGCGAACTGGTTGCGGAGTGGTGCGAAATGGTTGCAGAGTGGTGCGAACTGGTTGCGGAGTGGTGCCAACTGGTTGCGGAGTGGTGCGAACTGGTTGCGGAGAGGGGCGAACTGGTTGCGGAGTGGTGCGAAATGGTTGCAGAGTGGTGCGAACTGGTTGCGGAGTGGTGCCAACTGGTTGCGGAGTGGTGCGAACTGGTTGCGGAGAGGGGCGAACTGGTTGCGGAGTGGTGCGAAATGGTTGCAGAGTGGTGCGAACTGGTTGCGGAGTGGTGCCAACTGGTTGCGGAGTGGTGCGAACTGGTTGCGGAGAGGGGCGAACTGGTTGCGGAGTGGTGCGAAATGGTTGCAGAGTGGTGCGAACTGGTTGCGGAGTGGTGCCAACTGGTTGCGGAGTGGTGCGAACTGGTTGCGGAGAGGGGCGAACTGGTTGCGGAGTGGTGCGAAATGGTTGCAGAGTGGTGCGAACTGGTTGCGGAGTGGTGCCAACTGGTTGCGGAGTGGTGCGAACTGGTTGCGGAGAGGGGCGAACTGGTTGCGGAGTGGTGCGAAATGGTTGCAGAGTGGTGCGAACTGGTTGCGGAGTGGTGCCAACTGGTTGCGGAGTGGTGCGAACTGGTTGCGGAGAGGGGCGAACTGGTTGCGGAGTGGTGCGAAATGGTTGCAGAGTGGTGCGAACTGGTTGCGGAGTGGTGCCAACTGGTTGCGGAGTGGTGCGAACTGGTTGCGGAGAGGGGCGAACTGGTTGCGGAGTGGTGCGAAATGGTTGCAGAGTGGTGCGAACTGGTTGCGGAGTGGTGCCAACTGGTTGCGGAGTGGTGCGAACTGGTTGCGGAGAGGGGCGAACTGGTTGCGGAGTGGTGCGAAATGGTTGCAGAGTGGTGCGAACTGGTTGCGGAGTGGTGCCAACTGGTTGCGGAGTGGTGCGAACTGGTTGCGGAGAGGGGCGAACTGGTTGCGGAGTGGTGCGAAATGGTTGCAGAGTGGTGCGAACTGGTTGCGGAGTGGTGCCAACTGGTTGCGGAGTGGTGCGAACTGGTTGCGGAGAGGGGCGAACTGGTTGCGGAGTGGTGCGAAATGGTTGCAGAGTGGTGCGAACTGGTTGCGGAGTGGTGCCAACTGGTTGCGGAGTGGTGCGAACTGGTTGCGGAGAGGGGCGAACTGGTTGCGGAGTGGTGCGAAATGGTTGCAGAGTGGTGCGAACTGGTTGCGGAGTGGTGCCAACTGGTTGCGGAGTGGTGCGAACTGGTTGTGGAATGGTGCGAACTGGTTGCAGAGTGGTGCGAACTGGTTGCGGAGTGGTGCGAACTGGTTGCACAGCGGTGTGAACTGGTTGTGGAGTGGTGCGAACCTGTTGCAAAGTCCTGCGAACTGGTCGCGGAGTGGTGCGAACTGGTTGCGGAGTGGTGCGAACTAGTTGCAGAGAGGGGCGCACTTGTTGCGGAGTGCTGCCAAATGGTTGCCGAGTGGTGCGAACTGGTTGCGGAGTGGTGCGAACTGGTTGTCGAGTGGTGCAAACTGGTTGTGTAGTGGAGCGAACTGGATGCGGATTGGTGCGAATTGGTTGCGGAACGGTGCGAACGGGTTGCAGAGTGGTGCCAACTGGTTGCGGAGTGGTACAAACCTGTTGCGGAGTGGTACGAACTGGTTGCGGAGTGGTGCCAACGGTTGCCAAGTGGTGCGAACTGGTTGCAGAGTGGGGCGAACTGGTTGCGGAGTGGTGCAAAATGCTTGCGGAGTGGTGCAAACTGGTTGCCAAGTAGTGCGAACTGGTTGCGGAGTGCTGCGAACTGGTTGGGTAGTGGAGCGAACTGGTTGCAGAGTGGTGCGAATTGGTTGCGGAGTGGTGCAAACGGGTTGCGGAGTGGTGGGAACTGGTTGCGGAGTGGTGCGAACGTTTTGCAGTGTGGTGCGAACGGGTCTGGAGTTGTACAAACTGGTTGCGAAACTGGTGCAAACTGGTTGCGGAGTGGTGTGAACAGGTTGCGCAGTGGTGCGAGCTGGTTGCGGAGTAGTGCAAACTGGTTGCTGAGTGGAGCGAACTGGTTGCAGAGTGGTGCGAACTGGTTGTGGAATGGTGCGAACTGGTTGCGGAGTGGTGCCAACTGGTTGTGGAGTGGTGCGAACTGGTTGCGGAGCGGTGCGAACTGGTTGCGGAGGGGGGCGAACCTGTTGCGGAGTGGTGCGAACTGGTTGCGGAGTGGTGCGAACTGGTTGCGGAGCGGTGCGAACTGGTTGCGGAGGGGGGCGAACCTGTTGCGGAGTGGTGCGAACTGGTTGCGGAGTGGTGCGAACTGGTTGCAGAGTGGTGCGAACTGGTTGCAGAGTGGGGCGAACGTGTTGCGGAGTGGTGCCAATTGGTTGCGGAGTGGTGCGAACTGGTTGCCGAGTGGTGCAAACTTGTTGTGTAGTGGAGCGAACTGGATGCGGATTGGTGGGAATTGGTTGCAGAATGGTGAGAACGGGCTGCAGAGTGGTGCGAACGGGTTGCAGAGTGATGCGAACGGGTCCGGAGTGGTACAAACGGGTTGGGAGATGGGGCGAAGTGGTTGCAAAATAGTGCGAACTGATTGCGGAGTGGTGCAAACTGGTTGCGGAGTTGTGTGAATTCGTTTTGGACTGGTGCGAACTGGTTGCGGAGTGGTGCAAACTGGTTGCAGAGTGGTGTGAACCCGTTGCGGAGTGGTGTGAACTGGTTGCGGATTGGTGTGAACTGGTTGCGGAGTGGTGCGAACTGGTTGCGGAGTGGTGAGAACTGGTTGTGGAGTGGTGCGAACTGGTTGCGGAGTGGTACGAACTGGTTGCGGAGTGGTGCAAACTGGTTGCAGAGTGGTGCGAACTGGTTCGGAGTGGTGCGAACTGGTTGCGGAGTGGTACGAACCTGTTGCGGAGTGGTGCGAACTGGTTGCGGAATGGTGCGAACTGGTTGCGGAGTGGTGCGAACTCCTTGCGGAGTGGTGCGAACTGGTTGTGGAGTGGTGCGAACTGGTTGCGAAGTGGTGCGAACTAGTTCGGAGTGGTGGGAACTGGTTGCGGATCGGTGTGAACTGGTTGCGGAGGGGTGCGAACTGGTTGCGGAGTGGTGCGAACTCCTTGCGGAGTGGTGCGAACTGGTTGTGGAGTGGTGCGAACTGGTTGCGAAGTGGTGCGAACTAGTTCGGAGTGGTGGGAACTGGTTGCGGATCGGTGTGAACTGGTTGCGGAGGGGTGCGAACTGGTTGCGGAGTGGTGCGAACTCCTTGCGGAGTGGTGCGAACTGGTTGTGGAGTGGTGCGAACTGGTTGCGAAGTGGTGCGAACTAGTTCGGAGTGGTGGGAACTGGTTGCGGATCGGTGTGAACTGGTTGCGGAGGGGTGCGAACTGGTTGCGGAGTGGTGCGAACTCCTTGCGGAGTGGTGCGAACTGGTTGTGGAGTGGTGCGAACTGGTTGCGAAGTGGTGCGAACTAGTTCGGAGTGGTGGGAACTGGTTGCGGATCGGTGTGAACTGGTTGCGGAGGGGTGCGAACTGGTTGCGGAGTGGTGCGAACTCCTTGCGGAGTGGTGCGAACTGGTTGTGGAGTGGTGCGAACTGGTTGCGAAGTGGTGCGAACTAGTTCGGAGTGGTGGGAACTGGTTGCGGATCGGTGTGAACTGGTTGCGGAGGGGTGCGAACTGGTTGCGGAGTGGTGCGAACTCCTTGCGGAGTGGTGCGAACTGGTTGTGGAGTGGTGCGAACTGGTTGCGAAGTGGTGCGAACTAGTTCGGAGTGGTGGGAACTGGTTGCGGATCGGTGTGAACTGGTTGCGGAGGGGTGCGAACTGGTTGCGGAGTGGTGCGAACTCGTTGCGGAGTGGTGCGAACTCCTTGCCGAGTGGTGCGAACTGGTTGTGGAGTGGTGCGAACTGGTTGCAAAGTGGTGCGAACTAGTTCGGAGTGGTGGGAACTGGTTGCGGATCGGTGTGAACTGGTTGCGGAGTGGTGCGAACTGGTTGTGGGGTGGTGCGAACTGGTTGCGGAGTGGTGCAAACTGGTTGTAGAGTGGGGCGTACTGGTTGCGGAGTGGTGGGAAATGGTTGGGGAGTGGTGCAAACTGGTTGCGGAGTGGTGCGAATTGGCAGCGGAGTGGTGCGAACTGGTTGCATAGTTCAGCGAACTGGTTGTGGAGTGGTGCAAATTGGTTGCGGAGTGGTGCGAACAAGTTGCAGAGCGGTGCGAACTGGGTGCGGAGTGGTGCAATTTGTTTGCAGAGTCGTGCGAACGGGTCTGGAGTGGTACAAACGGGTTGCGGAGTGGTGCGAACTGGTTGTAGAGTGGGGCGAACTGGTTGCGGAGGGGTGCGAACTGGTTGGGGAGTGTTGCGAACTGGTTGCGGAGGGGTGCGAACTGGTTGCGTAGTAGTGCAAACTGGTTTCGCAGTGGTTCAAACTGGTTGCGGATTGGTGCGAACTCGTTCCGGAGTGGTGCGAACTGTTTGCGGAGTGGTGCGAACTGGTTGCGGAGTGTGGCGAACTGGTTGTAGAGTGGTCCGAACGGGTCCGGAGTGGTTTAAACTGGTTGCAAAGTGGTTCAAACTGGTTTTGGATTGGTGCGAGCTGGTTGCAGCGAAGTGCGAGCTGGTTGCGGAGTGGTGTGAGCTTGTTGCCGAGTGGTGCGAACTGGTTACGGAGTGGTGTGAACGGGTTGAGGAGAGGTGCAAGCTGGTTGCGGAGTGGTGCGAACTGGTTGCGGAGTGGTGCGAACTGGTTGTTGAGTGGTGCGAACTGGTTGTGGAGAGGTGCCAACTGGTTGCGGAATGGTGCAAACCAGTTGCGGAGTGGTACGAACTGGTTGCGGAGTGGTGCCAACGGTTGCCAAGTGGTGCAAACTGGTTGCAGAGTGGGGTGAACTGGTTGCGGATTGGGGCAAAATGGTTGCGGAGTGGTGCAAATTGGATGCCGAGTGGTACGACTTGGTTGCGGAGTGGTGCGAACTGGTTGCGTAGTGGAGCGAACTGGTTGCGGAGTGGTGCTAATTGGTTGCGGAGTGGTGCGACCTGGTTGCGGAGTGGTGCGACCTGGTTGCGGAGTGGTGCGACCTGGTTGCGGAGTGGTGCGACCTGGTTGCGGAGTGGTGCGACCTGGTTGCGGAGTGGTGCGACCTGGTTGCGGAGTGGTGCGACCTGGTTGCGGAGTGGTGCGACCTGGTTGCGGAGTGGTGCGACCTGGTTGCGGAGTGGTGCGACCTGGTTGCGGAGTGGTGCGACCTGGTTGCGGAGTGGTGCGACCTGGTTGCGGAGTGGTGCGACCTGGTTGCGGAGTGGTGCGACCTGGTTGCGGAGTGGTGCGACCTGGTTGCGGAGTGGTGCGACCTGGTTGCGGAGTGGTGCGACCTGGTTGCGGAGTGGTGCGACCTGGTTGCGGAGTGGTGCGACCTGGTTGCGGAGTGGTGCGACCTGGTTGCGGAGTGGTGCGACCTGGTTGCGGAGTGGTGCGACCTGGTTGCGGAGTGGTGCGACCTGGTTGCGGAGTGGTGCGACCTGGTTGCGGAGTGGTGCGACCTGGTTGCGGAGTGGTGCGACCTGGTTGCGGAGTGGTGCGACCTGGTTGCGGAGTGGTGCGACCTGGTTGCGGAGTGGTGCGACCTGGTTGCGGAGTGGTGCGACCTGGTTGCGGAGTGGTGCGACCTGGTTGCGGAGTGGTGCGACCTGGTTGCGGAGTGGTGCGACCTGGTTGCGGAGTGGTGCGACCTGGTTGCGGAGTGGTGCGACCTGGTTGCGGAGTGGTGCGACCTGGTTGCGGAGTGGTGCGACCTGGTTGCGGAGTGGTGCGACCTGGTTGCGGAGTGGTGCGACCTGGTTGCGGAGTGGTGCGACCTGGTTGCGGAGTGGTGCGACCTGGTTGCGGAGTGGTGCGACCTGGTTGCGGAGTGGTGCGACCTGGTTGCGGAGTGGTGCGACCTGGTTGCGGAGTGGTGCGACCTGGTTGCGGAGTGGTGCGACCTGGTTGCGGAGTGGTGCGACCTGGTTGCGGAGTGGTGCGACCTGGTTGCGGAGTGGTGCGACCTGGTTGCGGAGTGGTGCGACCTGGTTGCGGAGTGGTGCGACCTGGTTGCGGAGTGGTGCGACCTGGTTGCGGAGTGGTGCGACCTGGTTGCGGAGTGGTGCGACCTGGTTGCGGAGTGGTGCGACCTGGTTGCGGAGTGGTGCGACCTGGTTGCGGAGTGGTGCGACCTGGTTGCGGAGTGGTGCGACCTGGTTGCGGAGTGGTGCGACCTGGTTGCGGAGTGGTGCGACCTGGTTGCGGAGTGGTGCGACCTGGTTGCGGAGTGGTGCGACCTGGTTGCGGAGTGGTGCGACCTGGTTGCGGAGTGGTGCGACCTGGTTGCGGAGTGGTGCGACCTGGTTGCGGAGTGGTGCGACCTGGTTGCGGAGTGGTGCGACCTGGTTGCGGAGTGGTGCGACCTGGTTGCGGAGTGGTGCGACCTGGTTGCGGAGTGGTGCGACCTGGTTGCGGAGTGGTGCGACCTGGTTGCGGAGTGGTGCGACCTGGTTGCGGAGTGGTGCGACCTGGTTGCGGAGTGGTGCGACCTGGTTGCGGAGTGGTGCGACCTGGTTGCGGAGTGGTGCGACCTGGTTGCGGAGTGGTGCGACCTGGTTGCGGAGTGGTGCGACCTGGTTGCGGAGTGGTGCGACCTGGTTGCGGAGTGGTGCGACCTGGTTGCGGAGTGGTGCGACCTGGTTGCGGAGTGGTGCGACCTGGTTGCGGAGTGGTGCGACCTGGTTGCGGAGTGGTGCGACCTGGTTGCGGAGTGGTGCGACCTGGTTGCGGAGTGGTGCGACCTGGTTGCGGAGTGGTGCGACCTGGTTGCGGAGTGGTGCGACCTGGTTGCGGAGTGGTGCGACCTGGTTGCGGAGTGGTGCGACCTGGTTGCGGAGTGGTGCGACCTGGTTGCGGAGTGGTGCGACCTGGTTGCGGAGTGGTGCGACCTGGTTGCGGAGTGGTGCGACCTGGTTGCGGAGTGGTGCGACCTGGTTGCGGAGTGGTGCGACCTGGTTGCGGAGTGGTGCGACCTGGTTGCGGAGTGGTGCGACCTGGTTGCGGAGTGGTGCGACCTGGTTGCGGAGTGGTGCGACCTGGTTGCGGAGTGGTGCGACCTGGTTGCGGAGTGGTGCGACCTGGTTGCGGAGTGGTGCGACCTGGTTGCGGAGTGGTGCGACCTGGTTGCGGAGTGGTGCGACCTGGTTGCGGAGTGGTGCGACCTGGTTGCGGAGTGGTGCGACCTGGTTGCGGAGTGGTGCGACCTGGTTGCGGAGTGGTGCGACCTGGTTGCGGAGTGGTGCGACCTGGTTGCGGAGTGGTGCGACCTGGTTGCGGAGTGGTGCGACCTGGTTGCGGAGTGGTGCGACCTGGTTGCGGAGTGGTGCGACCTGGTTGCGGAGTGGTGCGACCTGGTTGCGGAGTGGTGCGACCTGGTTGCGGAGTGGTGCGACCTGGTTGCGGAGTGGTGCGACCTGGTTGCGGAGTGGTGCGACCTGGTTGCGGAGTGGTGCGACCTGGTTGCGGAGTGGTGCGACCTGGTTGCGGAGTGGTGCGACCTGGTTGCGGAGTGGTGCGACCTGGTTGCGGAGTGGTGCGACCTGGTTGCGGAGTGGTGCGACCTGGTTGCGGAGTGGTGCGACCTGGTTGCGGAGTGGTGCGACCTGGTTGCGGAGTGGTGCGACCTGGTTGCGGAGTGGTGCGACCTGGTTGCGGAGTGGTGCGACCTGGTTGCGGAGTGGTGCGACCTGGTTGCGGAGTGGTGCGACCTGGTTGCGGAGTGGTGCGACCTGGTTGCGGAGTGGTGCGACCTGGTTGCGGAGTGGTGCGACCTGGTTGCGGAGTGGTGCGACCTGGTTGCGGAGTGGTGCGACCTGGTTGCGGAGTGGTGCGACCTGGTTGCGGAGTGGTGCGACCTGGTTGCGGAGTGGTGCGACCTGGTTGCGGAGTGGTGCGACCTGGTTGCGGAGTGGTGCGAACTGGTTCCGGAGTGGTGCGAACTGGTTGCGGAGTGGTGCGAACTGGTTGCGGAGTGTGGCGAACTGGTTGTAGAGTGGTGCGAACAGGTCCAGAGTGGTACAAACTGGTTGCAAAGTGGTTCAAACTGGTTTTGGATTGGTGCGAGCTGGTTGCAGAGAAGTGCGAGCTGGTTGCGGAGTGGTGTGAGCTTGTTGCCGAGTGGTAAGAACTGGTTGCGGAGTGGTGTGAACGGGTTGAGGAGAGGTGCGAGCTGGTTGCGTAGTGGTGCGAACTGGTTGCGGAGTGGTGCGAACTGGTTGTTGAGTGGTGCGAACTGGTTGAGGAGAGGTGCCAACTGGTTGCGGAGTGGTGCAAACCTGTTGCGGAGTGGTACGAACTGGTTGCGGAGTGGTGCCAACGGTTGCCAAGTGGTGCAAACTTGTTGCAGTGTGGGGTGAACTGGTTGCGGATTGGGGCAAAATGGTTGCGGATTGGGGCAAAATGGTTGCAGAGTGGGGCGAACTGGTTGCGGAGTGGTGCAAAATGGTTGCGGAGTGGTGCAAACTTGTTGCCGAGTGGTGCGAACTGGTTGCGGAGTGGTGCGAACTGGTTGCGTAGTGGAGCGAACTGGTTGCGGAGTGGTGCTAATTGGTTGCGGAGTGGTGCGAACGGGTTGCGGAGTGGTGCGAACTGGTTGCGGAGTGGTGCAAACGGGTTGCGGAGTGGTGCGAACTGGTTGCGGAGTGGTGCAAACGGGTTGCGGAGTGGTGCGAACTGGTTGCGGAGTGGTGCAAACGGGTTGCGGAGTGGTGCGAACTGGTTGCGGAGTGGTGCAAACGGGTTGCGGAGTGGTGCGAACTGGTTGCGGAGTGGTGCAAACGGGTTGCGGAGTGGTGCGAACTGGTTGCGGAGTGGTGCAAACGGGTTGCGGAGTGGTGCGAACTGGTTGCGGAGTGGTGCAAACGGGTTGCGGAGTGGTGCGAACTGGTTGCGGAGTGGTGCAAACGGGTTGCGGAGTGGTGCGAACTGGTTGCGGAGTGGTGCAAACGGGTTGCGGAGTGGTGCGAACTGGTTGCGGAGTGGTGCAAACGGGTTGCGGAGTGGTGCGAACTGGTTGCGGAGTGGTGCAAACGGGTTGCGGAGTGGTGCGAACTGGTTGCGGAGTGGTGCGAACTGGTAGCGGAGTGGTGCGAACTGGTTGGTAGGGAAGCGAACTGGTTGCGGAGTGGTGCAAATTGGTTGCAGAGTGGTGCGAACGGGTTGCAGAGTGGTGCCAACGGGTTCCAGAGTGGTGCAAACTGGTTGCAGAGTGGTGCCAACGGGTTCCAGAGTGGTGCGAACTGGTTGCGGAGTGGTGCGAACTGGTCGCGGAGTGGTACGAACTGGTTGCGGATTGGTCAAACTGGTTGCAGAGTGGCGCGAACTGGTTGCGCAGTGTAGCAAACTGGTTGCGCAGTGGTGTGGACTGGTTGAGCGGTGGTGCGAACTGGTTGCGAAGTGGTGCGACCTGGTTTCTGAGTTGTGCGGACTGGTTGCGGAGTGCTGCGCACCGGATGCGGAGTGGTGCAAACTGGTTGCGGAGTGGTGCGAACTGGTTGAGGAGGGGTGCGAACTGCTTGCGGAGTGGTGTGAACTGGTTGCGCATTGGTGCGAACTGGTTGCGGAGTGGTGTGAAGTGGCTGAGGAGTGATGCGAACTGGTTGCGGAGTGGTGCGAACTGGTTGCTGTGTGGTGCAAACTGGTTGCAGAGTGGTGCGAACGGGTCCGGAGTGGTACAAACGGGTTGCGGAGTGGTGCGAACTGGTTGCGGACTGGTGTGAACTGGTTGCGGAGTGGTGTGAACTGGTTGCGCATTGGTGCGAACTGGTTGCGGAGTGGTGCGAACCGGTTGCGGAGTGGTGCGAACTGGTTGTGTAGTGGAGCGAACTGGCTGCGGAGTGGTGCACATTGGTTACGGAGTGGTGCGAACAGGTTACAGAGTGGTGCGAATGGGTTGCAGAGTGGTGCAAACTGGTTGCAGAGTGGTGCGAACGGGTCCGGAGTGGTACAAACGGGTTGCGGAGTGGTGCGAACTGGTTGCAGAGTGGGGCGAACTGGTTGCGGAGTGGTGCGAACTGGTCGCGGACTGTTGCAAACTGGTTACGCAGTGGTGGGAACTGGTTGTGGAGTGGTGCGAACTGGTTGCGGAGGGTTGCAAACTCGTTGCGAAGTGGTGCGAACTGGTTGCAGAGTGGTTCGAACTGGTTGCGGAGTGGTGCGAACTGGTTGCGGAGTGGCGCGAACTGGTTGCGCAGTGGTGCGAACTGGTTGCGTAGTGGTGCGGACTGGTTGAGCGGTGGTGCGAACTGGTTGCGCAGTGGTGCGACCTGGTTTCGGAGTTGTGCGGACTGGCTGCGGAGTGGTGTGAACCGGTTGCGGAGTGGTGCAAACTGGTTGCGGAGTGGTGCGAACTGGTTGCGAAGTGGTGGGAACTGGTTGCTGATTGGTTTGAACTGGTTGCGGAGAGGTAGGATGTTGTTGCACAGTGGTGTGAAGTGGCTACGGAGTGATGCGAACAGGTTGTGGAGTGGTGCGAACTGGTTGCGGAGTGGTGCAAACTGGTTGCTGAGTGGAGCAAACTGGTTGAGGAGTGGTGTGAAGTGGTTGTGGAGTGGTGCAAATTGTTTGCGGAGTGGTTCGAACTGGTTGCGGAGTGGTGGGAACTGGTTGCGGAGTGGTGGGAACTGGTTGCGTAGTGGTACGAACTGGTTGCGAAGTGGTGAGAACTGGTCGCGGAGTGGTTCAAAGTGGTTGCAATGCAGTGCGAACTGGTTGCGGAGGGGTGCGAACTTGCTGCGGAGTGGAGCGAACTGGTTGCCGAGTGGTGCGAACTGGTTGCAGTGGGGTGCGAACGGGTCGGGAGTGGTGCGAAATGATAGCGGAGTGGTGCAAACTGGTTGCGCAGTGGTGCGAACTGG
The DNA here is from genome assembly GCA_023375785.1 of Penium margaritaceum. Lineage (NCBI taxonomy): Eukaryota > Viridiplantae > Streptophyta > Zygnematophyceae > Desmidiales > Peniaceae > Penium > Penium margaritaceum. The sequence continues at coordinate 64,624 of SZWC01003438.1, forward strand.
TTGCGTAGTGGTGCGATCTGGTTGTGGAGTGGTGCGAACTGCTTGTGGACTGGTGCAAATTGGTTGCGGAGAGGTGCGAACTGCTTGCGGAGTAGTGCAAACTGGTTTCGCAGTGGTACAAACTGGTTGCGCAATGGTTCAAACTGGTTGCGGAGTGGTGGGAACTGGTTGCGGAGTTGTGCGAACTGGTTGCGGAGTGGTGCAAACTGGTTGCAAAGTGTTGCGAACTGGTTGCAGAGTGGTGCAAACTAGTTGCGCAATGGTGCAAACTGCTTGCGGAGGGGTGTGAACTAGTTGCGGAGTGGTGCGAACTGGTTGCGAAGTGGTACGAACTCGTTGCGGAGTGGTGCAAAGTGGTTGCGGAGTGGTGCGATCTGGTTTTGGAGTGGTGTGCGAACTGGTTCGGAGTGGTGCGAACTGGTTGCGGAGTGGTGCAAACTGGTTGCGGAGTGGTGTGAACTGGTTGCAGAGTGGTGCAAACGGGTTGCCGAGTGGTGCGAACTGGTTGCCAATTGGTGCGGACTGGTTGCGCAGTGGTTCCAAGCGGTTGCGGAGTGGTGCGACCTGAATGCGGAGTTGTGCCGACTGGTTCCAGAGTGGTGCAAACTGATCGCAGACTGGTGCGAACTGATAGCGGAGTGGTGCGAACTGGTTCAGAGTGGTTCGAACTATTTGCGGAGTGGTGCAAACTGGTTGCAGAGTGGTGCAAACTGGTTGCGGAGTGGTGCGAACTGGTTGGGGAGTGGTGCGAACTGGTTGCGGAGTGGTGCGAACTGGTTGGGGTGTGGTACGAACTGGTTGCGTAGTGGAGCGAATAGGTTGCAAATTGGTGTGAACTGGTTGCGGAGTGGTGCGAATTGGTTGCGGATTGGGGCGAACTGGTTGCGGAGTGGTGCGAACTGGTTGCGGAGTGGTGCGAACTGGTTGCGGAGTGGTGTGAACTGGTTGCGGAGTGGCGTGAACTGGTTGCGGAGTGGCGTGAACTGGTTGCGGAGTGGCGTGAACTGGTTGCGGAGTGGCGTGAACTGGTTGCGGAGTGGCGTGAACTGGTTGCGGAGTGGCGTGAACTGGTTGCGGAGTGGCGTGAACTGGTTGCGGAGTGGCGTGAACTGGTTGCGGAGTGGCGTGAACTGGTTGCGGAGTGGCGTGAACTGGTTGCGGAGTGGCGTGAACTGGTTGCGGAGTGGCGTGAACTGGTTGCGGAGTGGCGTGAACTGGTTGCGGAGTGGCGTGAACTGGTTGCGGAGTGGCGTGAACTGGTTGCGGAGTGGCGTGAACTGGTTGCGGAGTGGCGTGAACTGGTTGCGGAGTGGCGTGAACTGGTTGCGGAGTGGCGTGAACTGGTTGCGGAGTGGCGTGAACTGGTTGCGGAGTGGCGTGAACTGGTTGCGGAGTGGCGTGAACTGGTTGCGGAGTGGCGTGAACTGGTTGCGGAGTGGCGTGAACTGGTTGCGGAGTGGCGTGAACTGGTTGCGGAGTGGCGTGAACTGGTTGCGGAGTGGCGTGAACTGGTTGCGGAGTGGCGTGAACTGGTTGCGGAGTGGCGTGAACTGGTTGCGGAGTGGCGTGAACTGGTTGCGGAGTGGCGTGAACTGGTTGCGGAGTGGCGTGAACTGGTTGCGGAGTGGCGTGAACTGGTTGCGGAGTGGCGTGAACTGGTTGCGGAGTGGCGTGAACTGGTTGCGGAGTGGCGTGAACTGGTTGCGGAGTGGCGTGAACTGGTTGCGGAGTGGCGTGAACTGGTTGCGGAGTGGCGTGAACTGGTTGCGGAGTGGCGTGAACTGGTTGCGGAGTGGCGTGAACTGGTTGCGGAGTGGCGTGAACTGGTTGCGGAGTGGCGTGAACTGGTTGCGGAGTGGCGTGAACTGGTTGCGGAGTGGCGTGAACTGGTTGCGGAGTGGCGTGAACTGGTTGCGGAGTGGCGTGAACTGGTTGCGGAGTGGCGTGAACTGGTTGCGGAGTGGCGTGAACTGGTTGCGGAGTGGCGTGAACTGGTTGCGGAGTGGCGTGAACTGGTTGCGGAGTGGCGTGAACTGGTTGCGGAGTGGCGTGAACTGGTTGCGGAGTGGCGTGAACTGGTTGCGGAGTGGTGCGAACTGGTTGCGGAGTGGTGGGAACTGGTTGCAGATTGGAGCGAACTGGTTGCGGAGTGGTGCAAAATGGTTGCGGAGTGGTGCGAAAGGGTTGCGGAGTGGTGCGAACAGGTTGCGGAGTGGTGCAAACTGGTTGCGTAGTGGAGCGAACTGGTTGCGGAGTGTTGCAAATTGATTGCGGAGTGGTGCGAACGCGTTGCAGAGTGGTGCGAACGCGTTGTAGAGTGGTGCGAACTGGTTGCCGAGTGGTGCAAACTGGTTGCAGAGTGGTGCGAACGGGTCCGGAGTGGTACAAACGGGTTGCCGAGCGGTGCGAACTGGTTGCAGAGTGGGGCGAACTGGTTGCGGAGTGGTGCGAACTGGTCGCAGAGTGTTGCGAACTGGTTGCAAAGTGGTGCGAACTGGTTGCGGATTGGTGCGAACTGGTTGCGGAGTGGTGTGAAGTGGCTGCAGAGTGATGCGAACTGGTTGCGGAGTGGTGCGAACTGGTTGCAGAGTGGTATAAACTGGTTGCGGAGTGGTGTGAACTGGCTGCGGAGTGGTGTGAACTGGTTACGCGGTGGTGGGAATTGGTTGCGGAGTGGTGCGAACTGGTCGCGGAGTTGTTCAAACTGGTTGCAGAGCAGTGCGAACTGGTTGCGGAGGGGTGCGAACTGGTTGCGGAGTGGTGCAAACGGGTTGCGGAGTGGTGCGAACTGGCTGCGGAGTGGTGCGAACTGGTTGCGAAGTGGTGCGAACTGGTTGCGGAGTGGTGCAAACGGGTTGCGGAGTGGTGCGAACTGGCTGCGGAGTGGTGCGAACTGGTTGCGAAGTGGTGCGAACTGGTTGCGGAGTGGTGCAAACGGGTTGCGGAGTGGTGCGAACTGGCTGCGGAGTGGTGCGAACTGGTTGCGAAGTGGTGCGAACTGGTTGCGGAGTGGTGCAAACGGGTTGCGGAGTGGTGCGAACTGGCTGCGGAGTGGTGTGAACTGGTTACGCGGTGGTGGGAATTGGTTGTGGAGTGGTGCGAACTGGTTGCGGAGTGGTGGGAACTGGTTGCAGAGCAGTGCGAACTGGTTGCGGAGGGGTGCGAACTTGTTGTGGAATGGTGCGGACTGGTTGTGGAGTGGTGCGAAGTGGTTGCGGAGTGGTGCGAACTGGTTGCAGAGTGGTATAAACTGGTTGCGGAGTGGTGTGAACTGGTTTCGGAGTGTTGCAAACCGGTTACGGAGTGGTGCGAACTCGTTGCGGAGTGGTGCACACTGGTTGCGGAGTGCTGCGAACTGGTTGCGGAGTAGTGTGAACTGGTTGCGGAGTGGTGCAAACTGGTTACAGAGTGGGGCATACTTGTTGCGGAGTGGTGCGAACTGGTTGCGGAGTGGTACGAAGTTGTTTTGTAGTGGTGGGAACTGGTTGCGAAGTGGTGCGAACTGGTTGCGGAGTGGTGTGAGTTGGTTGCGCAGTGATGCGAACGGGTTGTGGAGTGGTGCGAACTGATTGTGGAGTGGTGCAAACTGGTTGCGGAGTAGTGCGAACTGGTTCGGAGTGGTGCGAGCTGGTTGCAGAGTGGTGGGAACTGGTTGCGGAGTGGTGTTAACTGGTCGCGGAGTGTTGCGAACTGGTTGTGCAGTGGTGCGAACTGGTTGTGGAGTGGTGCGAACTGGTTCCGGAGTGGTGCGAACTGGTTGCGGAGTGGTACGAACTGGTTGCGGAGTGGTACGAACTGGTTGCCGAGTGGTGCGAACTGGTTGCGAAGTGGTGCGAACTGGTTGCAGAGTGGTATAAACTGGTTGCGGAGTGGTGTGAACTGGTTGCAGAGTGGTGCGAACTGGTTCGGAGTGGTGCGAACTGGTTGCGGAGTGGTACGAACTGGTTGCCGAGTGGTGCGAACTGGTTGCGAAGTGGTGCGAACTGGTTGCAGAGTGGTATAAACTGGTTGCGGAGTGGTGTGAACTGGTTGCAGAGTGGTGCGAACTGGTTCGGAGTGGTGCGAACTGGTTGCGGAGTGGTACGAACTGGTTGCCGAGTGGTGCGAACTGGTTGCGAAGTGGTGCGAACTGGTTGCAGAGTGGTATAAACTGGTTGCGGAGTGGTGTGAACTGGTTGCAGAGTGGTGCGAACTGGTTCGGAGTGGTGCGAACTGGTTGCGGAGTGGTACGAACTGGTTGCCGAGTGGTGCGAACTGGTTGCGAAGTGGTGCGAACTGGTTGCAGAGTGGTATAAACTGGTTGCGGAGTGGTGTGAACTGGTTGCAGAGTGGTGCGAACTGGTTCGGAGTGGTGCGAACTGGTTGCGGAGTGGTACGAACTGGTTGCCGAGTGGTGCGAACTGGTTGCGAAGTGGTGCGAACTGGTTGCAGAGTGGTATAAACTGGTTGCGGAGTGGTGTGAACTGGTTGCAGAGTGGTGCGAACTGGTTCGGAGTGGTGCGAACTGGTTGCGGAGTGGTACGAACTGGTTGCCGAGTGGTGCGAACTGGTTGCGAAGTGGTGCGAACTGGTTGCAGAGTGGTATAAACTGGTTGCGGAGTGGTGTGAACTGGTTGCAGAGTGGTGCGAACTGGTTCGGAGTGGTGCGAACTGGTTGCGGAGTGGTACGAACTGGTTGCCGAGTGGTGCGAACTGGTTGCGAAGTGGTGCGAACTGGTTGCAGAGTGGTATAAACTGGTTGCGGAGTGGTGTGAACTGGTTGCAGAGTGGTGCGAACTGGTTCGGAGTGGTGCGAACTGGTTGCGGAGTGGTACGAACTGGTTGCCGAGTGGTGCGAACTGGTTGCGAAGTGGTGCGAACTGGTTGCAGAGTGGTATAAACTGGTTGCGGAGTGGTGTGAACTGGTTGCAGAGTGGTGCGAACTGGTTCGGAGTGGTGCGAACTGGTTGCGGAGTGGTACGAACTGGTTGCCGAGTGGTGCGAACTGGTTGCGAAGTGGTGCGAACTGGTTGCAGAGTGGTGCGAACTGGTTGCAGAGTGGTGCGAACTGGTTGTGGAGTGGTGGGAACTGGTTGCAGAGTGGTGCGAACTGGTTCGGAGTGGTGCGAACTGGTTGCGGAGTGGTGCAAACGGGATGCGGAGTGGTGCAAACTGGTTGCGGAGTCGTGCAAACTGGTTGCGCAGTGGTACGACCTGGTTTTAAAGTTGTGTGAAATGGTTGCGGAGTGGTGCAAACTGGTTGCGGAGTTGTGTGCGAACTGGTTTGGAGTGGTGCGAACTGGTTGCAGAGTGGTGCGAACTTGTTGCGGAATTGTGCAAACTGGTTGCAGAGTGGTGCGAACTGGTCGCACATTGGTGCGAACTGGTTGCGTATTTGTGCGGACTGGTTGCGCAGTGGTTCAAACTGGTTGCGGAATGGTGCGACCTGAATGCGGAGCTGTGCTGACTGGTTGCTGAGTGGTGCAAACTGGTTACGGAGTGGTGGGAACTGGTTGCGGAATGGTGCAAACTGGTCGCGGAGTGGTGCGAACTCGTTGCCGAGTGGTGCTAACTGTTTGCAGAGTGGTGCGAACTGGTTGGGGAGTGGTGCAAACTGGTTGCAAAGTGGTGCGAACTGGTTGCAGAGTGGTGCAGCTGGTTGCGGAGTGGTGGGAACTGGTTGCAGAGTGGTGTGAACGGGTCCGGAGTGGTACAAACTGGTTGCGAAACGGTACGAATTGGTTGCGGAGGGGTGCGAACTGGTTGTGGAGTGGTGCTAACGGGTTGCGGAGTGGTGCGAACTGGTTGCAGAGTGGTGTGAACTGGTTTTGAAGTGGTGCGAACTGGTTGCAGAGTGGTGAGAACTGGTTGCGGAGTGGTGCGAACTGGTTGGGGAGTGGTGCAAACTGGTTGCGGAGTGGTGCCAACTGGTTGCGGAGTGGTGCACACCTTTTGTGGAGTGGTGCGAACGGGTTGCGGAGTGGTACGAACTGGTTGCCAAGTGGTGCGAACTGGTTGCAGAGTGGGGTGAACTGGTTGCGGAGTGGAGCGAAATGGTTGCGGAGTGGTGCGAACTGGTTGCGGATTGGTGCCAACTGGTTGCGGAGTGGTGCAAACTGGTTGCGTAGTGGAGTGAACTGGTTGCGGAGTGGTCCCATTTGGTTGCGGAGTGGTGAGAACGGGTTGCGGAGTGGTGCGATATGGTTGCAGAGTGGTGCGAACAGGATGCAGAGTGGTGCGAACGGGTCCGGAGTGGTACAAACTGGTTGCGAAATGATGCGAACTCATGCGGAGTGGTGTGAACTGGTTGCGGAGTGGTGCGAGCTGGTTGCGCAGTAGTGCAAACTGGTTGCGGAGTGGTGCGAACTGGTTGCGGAGTGGTGCGAACGGGTTGCGGAGTGGTGCGAACTAGTTGCGGAGTTGTGTGAACTGGTTTCGGAGGGATGCGAACTGGTTGCGGAGTGGTGCGAACTGGTTGCGGAGTGGTGTTGAGTGGTTGCACAGTGGTGCGAACTTGTTGCGGAGTGGTGTGAACTGGTTGTGCAGTGGTGTGAACTAGTTGCTGAGTGGTTTGAACTGGTTGCGGAGTGGTGCGAACTGATTGCGGAGTGGTGCGAACTGGTTGCGGAGTAGTGCGAACTGGTTGCGGAGTGGTGCGAACCGGTTGCAGAGTGGTGCGAACTGGTTGCAGAGTGGTGCGAACTGGTTGCGGAGTGGTGCGAACCGGTTGCAGAGTGGTGCGAACTGGTTGCAGAGTGGTGCGAACTGGTTGCGGAGTGGTGCGAACCGGTTGCAGAGTGGTGCGAACTGGTTGCAGAGTGGTGCGAACTGGTTGCGGAGTGGTGCGAACCGGTTGCAGAGTGGTGCGAACTGGTTGCAGAGTGGTGCGAACTGGTTGCGGAGTGGTGCGAACCGGTTGCAGAGTGGTGCGAACTGGTTGCAGAGTGGTGCAAACTGGTTGCCGAGTGGTGCGAACTGGTTGCAGAGTGGGGGGAACTGGTTGCGTAGTGGTGCGAAATGGTTGCGGAGTGGTGCAAACTGGCTGCGGAGTGGTGCGAACTTGTTGCGGAGTGGTGCAAACTGGTTGCGTAGTGGAGCGAACTGGTTGCGGAGTGGTAAGAATTGGTTGCAGAGTGGTACAAATCGGTTCGGAGTGGTGCGAACTGGTAGCGGAGTGGTGCGAACTGGTTGGAGAGTGGTGCAAACCGGTCTGGAGTGGTACAAACTGGTTGCGAAATGGTGCGAACTGGTTGCGGAGTGGTGTGAACTGGTTGCGGAGTGGTGCGAGCTGGTTGCGGAGTAGTGCGATCTGGTTGCGCAGTGGTGCGAACCCGTTGCGGAGCGGTGCGAACGGGTTGCGGAGTGGTGCGAACTGGTTGCGGAGTTGTGTGAACTGGTTTCGGAGTGGTACGAACTGGTTGCGCAGTGGTACGAACTGGTTGCGCAGTGGTGCGAACTGGTTGCCGAGTGGTGCGAACTGGTTGTGGAGTGGTACGAACTGGTTGCGAAGTTGTGCAAACTGCTTGCGGAGTGGTGCAAAGTGGTTGCGGAGTGGTGCGAACTGGTTGCGGAGTGGTGCAAACTGGTTGCGCAGTGGTGCAAACTGGTTGCGAAGTGGTGCGAACCGGTTGCGGAGTGGTACAAACTGGCTGCTGAGTGGTGCGAACTGGTTGCAGAGTGGTACTAACTGGTTGCACAGTGTTGTGAACTGGTTGCGCAGTGGTGCGAAAATGTTGTGCAGTGGTGTGAACTGGTTGCGGAGTGGGGCGAACTGGTTGCGGAGTGGTGCGAACTGGTTCGGAGTGGTATGAACTGGTTGCGGAGTGGTGCAAACTGGTTGCGGAGTGGTGCGAACTGGTTGCGGAGTGGATTAAACTGGTTGCGCAGTGGTACCAACTGGTTGTGGAGTGGTGCGAAGTGGTTGCAGAGTGGTGTGAACTGGTTGCGGAGTGGTGTGCCAACTTGCTCGGAGTGGTGCGAACTGGTTGCGGAGTGGTGCGAACTGGTTGCGGAGTGGTGTGCCAACTTGCTCGGAGTGGTGCGAACTGGTTGCGGAGTGGTGCGAACTGGTCGCGGAATGGTGCAAACTGGTTGCCGAGTTGTGCGAACAGGTCCCGCAGTGGTGCGAATGGTTGCGCAGTGGTTCAAACTGGTTGCGGAGTGGTGCGACCTGAATGCAGAGTTGTGCCGACTGGTTGCGGAGTGGTGCGAACTGGTTACAGAGTGGTGCGAACTGGTTGCAGAGTGGTGCAAACTGGTCGTGGAGTGGCGCGATCTGATTGCGGAGTGGAGCGAGCTGGTTGCGTAGTGGTGCGAACTGGTTGCGGAGTTGTGTGAACTGGTTGCGGAGTGGTGCGAACTGTTTGCGGAGTGGTGCAAACTGGCTGCGGAGTGGTGCAAACTGATTGCAGAGTGGGGCGAACTGGTTGCGGAGTGGTGCGAACTTCTTGCGGAGTGGTACGAACTGGTTGCGTAGTGGAGCGAACTGGTTGCGGAGTGGTGCGCATTGGTTACGGATTGGTCCGAACTGCTTGCGGAGTGGTGCGAGTTGGTTACGGAATGGTGCGAACTGGTTGCGGAGTGGTGCGAACTGGTTGCAGAGTGGTGTGAACGGGTCCGGAATGGTACAAACTGGTTCTGAAATGGTGCGAACTGGTTGCGGAGGGGTGCGAACTGGTTGCGGAGTGGTGCGAACGGGTTGCGGAGTGGTGCGAACTGTTTGCGGAGTGGTGTGAACTGGTTTTGGAGAGGAGCGAACTGGTTGCGGAGTGGTGCAAACTGGTTGCGGAGTGGTGCCAACTGGTTGCGGAGTGGTGCGAACTGTTTGCGGAGTGGTGTGAACTGGTTTTGGAGAGGAGCGAACTGGTTGCGGAGTGGTGCAAACTGGTTGCGGAGTGGTGCCAACTGGTTGCGGAGTGGTGCGAACCTATTGCGGAGTGGTGCGAACTGGTTGTGGAGTGGTGCAAACTGGTTGCCGAGAGGTGCAACTGGTTGCAGAGTGGGGCGAACTAGTTGCGGAGTGGTGCGAGATGGTTTCGGAGTGCTACGACTTGTCGTGGAGTGGTGCAAACTGGTTGCGGAGTGGACCGAACTGGTTGCGGAGTTGTCCGAATTGGTTCCAGAGTGGTGAGAACGGATTGCGGAGTGGTGCGAACTGGTTGCGCAGTGCTGCGAACTGGTTTCGGAGTGGTGCAAACCACTTTGGAATGGTGCGAACTGGTTGCAGAGTGGTGCGAACTGGTTGCGAACTGGTGCGAACTGATTGCGGAGTTGTGTGAACTGGTTGCGGAGTGGTGGGAACTTGTTGCAGAGTGGTGTGAACTGGTTGTTCAGTTGTGCGAACTCGTTGCGGAGTGGTACGAACTGGTTGCAAAGTGGTGCGAACTGGTTTTGGAGTGGTGCGAACTGGTTGCAGAGTGGTGCAAACTGCTTCGGAGTAGTGCAAACTGCTTGCGGAGTGGTGAGAACGTGTTGCGGAGTGTTGCATACTGGTTGCCGACTGGTGCGAACTGGTTGCGGTGTGGTGCGAAATGGTTGCGGAGTGGTGCGAACCTGTTGCATAGTGGTGAAAACGTGTTGCGGAGTGGTGCGAACTGGTTGCGGAGTGGTGCGACCTGGTTGAAAAGTGGGGCGAACTGGTTGCCGAGTGGTGCGAAATGGTTGCGGAGTGGTGCGAACTGGTTGCGGAGTGGTGCGACCTGGTTGAAAAGTGGGGCGAACTGGTTGCCGAGTGGTGCGAAATGGTTGCGGAGTGGTGCGAACTGGTTGCGGAGTGGTGCGAACAGGTTGCGGAGTGGTGCGAACTGGTTGCGTAGTGGAGCGAACAGGTTGCGCAGTGGTTCGAATTGGTTTCGGAGTGGTGCAAATGGGTTGCAGAGTGGTGCGAACTGCTTGCGGAGTGGTGCGAACTGGTTGCAGAGTGGTGCGAACGGGTCTGCAGTGGTACAAGCTGGTTGCAAAATGGTGCGAACTGGTTGCGGAGTGGTGTGAACTGGTTGCGGAGTGGTGCGAGCTGGTTGCGAGGTAGTGCGAACTGGTTGCGGACTGGTGCGAACTGGTTGCGGAGTGGTGCAAACTGGTTGCAGATTGGTGCGAACTGGCTGCGGAGTTGTGTGAACTGGTTGCGCAGTGGTGTGAACTGGCTGCTCAGTGGCGCAAACTGGGTGCAGAGTAGTGCGAACTGGTTATGGAGTTGTGCGAATTGGTTGCGGAGTTGTGCAAACTGCTTGCGTAATGGTGCAAAGTGGTTGCGGAGTGGTGCGAACTGATTGCGCAGTGGTGCAAACTGGTTGCGGAGTGCTGCCAACTGGTTGCGGAGCGGTACGAACTGGTTGCGGAGTGGTGCGAACTAGTTGTGGAGTGGTGCGAACTGGTTGCAGAGTGTTGCGAACTGGTTGCGCAGTGGTGCGAAATGGTTGCGCAGTGGTGCGAACTGGTTGCGGAGTGGTGCAAACGGGTTGCGGAGTGGTGCGAACTGGTTGCGCAGTGGTGCAAACTGGTTGCGGAGTGGTGCGAACTGGTATCGGAGTGGTGCCAACTGGTTGCGGAGTGGGGCCAACTGGTTGCGGAGTGGTGTGAACTGGTTGCGGAGTGGTGCCAACTGGTTGCGGAGTGGGGCCAACTGGTTGCGGAGTGGTGTGAACTGGTTGCGGAGTGGTGCCAACTGGTTGCGGAGTGGGGCCAACTGGTTGCGGAGTGGTGTGAACTGGTTGCGGAGTGGTGCGAACTGGTTGCAGAGTGGTGCAAAGTGGTTGCAGAGTGGTGCGAACTGGTTGCGGAGTGGTGCGAACTGGTTGCGGAGTGGTGTGAACTGGTTGCGGAGTGATGCCAACTGGTTGCAGAGTGGTGCGAACTGGTTGTAGAGTGGTGCGAACTGGTTGCGCAGTGGTGTGAACTGGTTGCATAGTGGTGCGAACTGTTTGTGGAGTGGTGCAAACTGGTTGCAGAGTGGTGCGAATGGGATGCGGAGTGGTTCGAACTGGTTGCACAGTGGTGCGAACTGGTTGCAGAGTGTTGCGAACTGGTTGCTGAGTGGTGCGCACTGGTTGCGGAGTGGTGCAAACTGGTTGCCGAATGGTGCAAACTGGTTGCGGAGAGGTGCGAGCTGCTTGCGGAGTGGTGCGAACTGGTTGCGGACCGTTGCAAACTGGTTGGTGAGTGGTGCGCACTGGTTGCTGAGCGGTGCAAACTGGTTGCGGGGTGGTGCGAACTGGTTGCAGGGGGTGCGAACTGGTTGCGGAGTGGTGCAAACTGGTTTTGGAGTGGTGCAACGGGTTGTAAAGTGGTGCAAACTGGTTACTGAGTGCGCGAACTGGTTGCGGAGTAGTGCAAACTGGTTCAGAGTGGTCAAACACGTTACGGAGTGGCGTTAACTGGTTTTGGAGTGGTGCAAACTGGTTGTAGAGTCATGCAAGCTGGTTGCGGACTGGTACAAACTGGTTTCCGAGTGGTGCAAACTGGTTGCAAAGTGGTGCAAACTGGTTGCGGAGTGGAACTGGTTGCGGAGTGGTGCAAACTGGTTGCGGAGTGGTGCGAATTGGTTGAGAAGTGGTGCGAACTGGCTGCAAAGTGGTTGGAACTGGTTGCGGAGTGGTGCGCACTGGTTGCGAAGTGGTGCAAACCGGTTGCGGAGTGGTGCGAACTGGTTGCGGAGAGGTGCGAACTGGTTGCAGAGTGGTGCGAACTGGTTGCGGAGTGGTGCGAACTGGTTGCGGAGAGGTGCGAACTGGTTGCAGAGTGGTGCGAACAGGTCTGAAGTGGTACAAACTGGTTGGGAAATGCTGCGAACTGGTTGCGGAGTGGTGTGTACTGGTTGCAGAGTGGTGTGAGCTGGTTGCAGGCTAGTGCAAACTGGTTGCAGAGTGGTGCGAACTGGTTGCGGAGTGGCGCGAATGGGTTGCAGAGTTGTGTAAACTGGTTTCGGAGTGGTGCGAACTGGTTGCTGAGAGGTGCGAATAGGTTACGGAGTGGTGCGTACTGGTTGCAGAGTGGTGCGAACTGGTTGCGGAGTGGTGTGAACTGGTTGCAGAGTAGTGTGAACGGGTCCGGAGTGGTACAAACTGGTTGTGAAATGGTGGGAACTGGTTGTGGAGGGGTGCGAACTGGTTGCGGAGTGGTGCGAACGGGTTGCGGAGTGGTGCGAACTGGTTGCGGAGTGGTGCGAACTGGTTGCGGAGTGGTGCGAACTGGTTGCGGAGTGGTGCGA